>JMFS01093429.1:0-24869 GCA_000699545.1 Podiceps cristatus | reverse complement strand
AATAATAATAAAAATAAAGGTATATTTTAGTATTTTATAAGAATATGGCAAATAATGATTTAGTCCAGTATAAACCCTTCCATCTCATACATTAACCAGACTCTACAGAACTGTGATGACTGAACTGGACCATGATGGGATTGAAGTGAATGCCAAAGACCATCTGGATCAGGTCTCATCACAGCGGGCACCATACAAACAGCAATCATTAGTTCTTGCCTGGAAGCACAGGTGATGACAGTGATCATCTTGTCTTTGTACTGTGGAATCAAAGCTAAGGACCAGACTTTTAGCACCCAAACCAGGTAATACTACCTGAGCTGGAACGGAATGGTTTACATTATCAGACCATGCTAGCTGTGGGACTTCTCCACAGAGTGTGTATACACATCGGAGATGGAGATGATAACATGGATATCTATCCTTGGCTACCAGCTTAAGAAGTTGGGGATGCTGGTAAGACACCTGGTGCAGAGCTCATTGGATTAGTCAACCTAGATAGACTCAAGAAATCAGCTGTTACAAGCCATGCAATAGCACGGCTTGTAACAATTGTAACCAATACTACATGGCCAAGTTGTGGGACAAACTCAGCAGTGAAGATCATGAGCCTAGAAGGAGATGCAAAATCTGCCCTACAAAGAATATATGAGAATGAGAAGACAAAGACTGCACACAGCTGGTGTAAGTTTGGGAAGAAACTTTTAGTTGAGCTGGGACACCTTATGGTACCTGAGAGCCGTACCCATTGCCTTGAACTACACAGTATTTAAAATTGTGCTGGAGATGGGATGGGAGATGGATCTGCCAGATAATCTCTTACTGTACTCTGTCCCACTGGCAGCTAAGGAGTGTCCAGGACCAGAGAGAATAAGCTCGTGAGTTTCTGGTGTCTCATATCATCTTCTTTGGTATGAGAATGACCCAGATGATGACTTGGTGATGGGCAAAAGAAACTCCCTATCAGTTCACTCTTACATCCTCCACATTTTTGCTTCTTGAAAGGTGAACTGTTTTACAGACGAGACTCTTATGTAAGGGAAGGATCTACACAGTGCTCAGAAGTGTCAATCTAACTGAAACCAGATTTTTCAAAGCTGAAACTCATCAAATTAAACAAAATACAATAACATGAGGTCACCTATGGGCTAGTAAAGACTGAAGGACAGGCTTTGATTTCAACTGGAAATGAAATTAAGTTGCTACAAAATAGAGTCTTGTGAACTAATCAAGGCTTTTGCCAGTAGGAAATCTAGAAGACTGCATTTTTTTTTTTTTTCTGTAAGTAATCAGTTATTCTTTTTTTTTTTTTTTTTTTTTCCCTTTTTTTAAACCCTATTAAAAATACAAAAAATCTGGGACTGTATGTTAACATTTTCTCTTGAAAGATGAAACTTTCTCTGACTATAGCTTTGATACTTCCCTTTGCCTTGGGACCTTAGCTTAGAGATCCCGTAACAAACAACAGCATTCAGAATTGCACTCTAATAAAGAATGTGGGTGGAAGATATAAGACTAGAAAGTGTTGGAAGTGTAACATTGGCTTTACAAACATGGCTCTAGAGTCTCTGGGGAAATAAGACTCCGGAGCTATTTTCTATGTAAAAGCTGGTGATATTCAAGTGTGCTTTCATGCTCTGTGAAAGTCATTTGCAGGTTAGCCACTGCTGAAACCAAGACTGAAAATACCAGGCTGCTAAATACGTCAGCAGTTGCAGATGTTAGAGATACAGCTGTCTGTACATTGCCTTACTGTTAACATTGGAAGGGCCATGTTCTTCATGGTGATAAAGCAGTGTAGCTCCTTTAAATTCAGTAACAGGTTCCATTTGTCCTTTGCAGATCTGGCTTTATTACTAGGTCAGACTTGGAGCAAGTTGAAACATTTGAACTTTGTAGAAATATAGATTCTTCTTGAAGGTGTACAGTGAAAGGGTGAGATCAAGGGGTACAAGTTGCAGCACAGTAAATTCTGATTACATGATGGGAAAAAATGTTTTCACCATGAAGGTAGTCTGATGTGGGCCTGGAGAGGCTGAGAAGTCTCCATCCTTGGAGATACTCTAAACCTGACTGGACAAAGGCAACCTGATTTCAGTTGGCCCTGCTTAGAGTTGGGGTTGGACCAGATGGTCTCTAGGGGTCTCTCCCAACTTTATTATGTGATCTCTGACCTCCAAATATCCACATGGACTGAAGCCCCCTCATCATTCCTTTCCTGAAAAGTAAAGGAATTTAAGGCTTTAATACTATGAACAGCTCAAGCAGTCTGATTTGCAATTGCTTATTTACACAGTTTTAGCTTAGCGTATTACAGGTTATTTCCACTATCTGGTATCACAGTTACAAGATATTAGAGGCAGGAACAAATCAATACCAAAGACTACTGCTTGTACCTGAGTTTGCTAAGTAAAAGATGTGCAGCTGCAGCAATGCCACGCTTTGGCAAGTTCATTCTGGACTCTAGTCCGTAGTCAGCAAATAGCCTATGGTACACCTTGCACTGCTGTTTCTCAGCTGCCCTGTGTGCCTGAAACAGCTAAATAAATGCTACCTCAGGGAGATCTCTGCAATTGTATCTCCCATTTGCACTTAGTCCATTAGCAGGCTAAGACTGTATCAGCCTACTTGGTCTCATTACAAGGGTGCATACGCTGGAGGGATAAGGAACTAAAAACCCAAGAGAAGGGCTGGAAGTCAGTGCTGAGACATATTTGCTTTGGAGTAGGTAACCTAGGTAGATGAAAACTGGTGGGATCAGTTTATCTTGCTGCAATCCTCTGTCATTTCTGGACAAACACTCTCTCATGGTATACAATAACCAGATCCAAAGATTTTGCTGCTTCTTTGACAAGAAGAGGGAAAGCAGTTACATAAGAAAGCAAGTGGCTTTAGCTACATATCCTCAGAAATATATTTTCCTCTGTGTAACAAAGTTGACTGTTTCATTTGTTTCTCAGAAAGAAACTCAAGAACATTGACAAAGAGCTTCATTATATCTGGTTAAGTTCTGTTTTTCCCTTTTAGCCTCTTTAAAATAAGTTCCCCCCTCTCTTTTTAATTCAACCAATTAGAGACATGTGGGTCTCCCAGCCGGTTCCTTCCTATGGCTTTTCTGAACATTCTTCTCTTGTGGTGACATGTCTTATGGCAGCCAAACCCATAGAAAAAAAAAAAAAAAAAAAAAAAAAAAACACTGCACAAACCCACAAAAAAAAAAAAAAAAAAAAAAAAAAGAAACTCTATCAAAGAGTCATTACAGAGTGCTGATGGCGTCAGGACAAAACGTGCTTGTCTGTCTACAGAGATATGCCTGTGGCACCCCCTCTCCTAGTTAAAGAGGGCTCACAGCTTTCAAAAGAGCTTGCACTTCAATATTCAGGTGGGAGTACGGTAGTGTGGCTAATTTTTATTTAAGTGGTTTTCCAGCCTTTATTAAGAAGGACTGGCATAGCCAGCAAGACTGATCCTAATTGGATAGGTACAATGTGCTCCGAATAGAGCCTCCTGCTAGTGAAACGCAGCATTTAGCATCCAACTGCTGGCCGTTCAGGCGTTGCAGAAGTTAAGACAGAGCAGCACGACTTGAACTTTTAAAGGCTTGACTTCCCTCCCTTCAGTCCAGAACTCCTTGATCGAGAGTTGCTTCCACCCTGGCACAGAGTACAGTGCCTAATCGCTTGACAGCAAGGCTGAAACGCAGAGAGGTACAGACTTTAGATGGTGTGAGTAGGAATGCTAAAAATACCAGCCCAGAAACCTGTTTAAGCAAGCTGTGTGGTGGCGGCCAGGGGAATTTCTTAGTCTGCTTGTCAGAGGATTTGGCAAGGAGTAGATAGTAGGTACGAAATCATTCATGTGGACAGTTCGTTGAGGAGGATGGTGCTCACCATTAGATGAGGCCCCTGGTGAATTTAACCCTTCCCATCTACCAGCAAAGAGATAACGGTGTTTACAAACACTGCTGCCCTGAAATGGTGGGGTGCATAACTCTGGCACAGCCAGTCATCAGTGAAGTATCTGGAGGAAAAAGCATGCAGGCTGTGGTTTGAGGGACCCCAGCTGGCAGGGATATTAGTGTCCATCACCTGATATCAGTTCTGTGCCCAGGACAAATGACCTGTACCTTCATGAACTCCTTTAGGTCAGAGTGGTTTTGGGGTAGGGATATGTATAGTTTCCCCATCCAGCAAAATTTCAGGCTTAAAACTTACTTTCTGTGAAAGTTCATCTGCTGCCAGACTTCACCTTAAAGATGAGAGAGCAGTGATAAGCCTAATCCAATAACAGTTCTCACTGAGGAAAACAGGCTCTCCACCATTCTCCCCATGCTCTCTGGTCAGCCACCTTTGTCAGAAAACAGCCATTTGCCCATGGAGAAAGCTGAGATTATTGCAGATAGCTTGTTTTCTAATTTATTCCTGCTCTTTGTGGTTATTTGTACCCACAAACCTCTAGACATCAATCAGGCATTCTTGTTTACATCCCTGCCTCAGAGTCTGTGCTCCCTCCAAGAAAGCATAATTCCATCATTATTTTAGAGCGTAGTCTCTGCTGTTTCCCATTTCAGCATAAAGCACCTGCTAATACAGTAGGTAAAAGTCCTGCCTTCAATTTTAAAGAACAATAATTAAAAGCACCAGATCCCGGGGATGTAATGAAAAGTTCGCAGACAACTTAGGAGAAGCCAATAAGTACTTGGAAGACCTTTGAAGTAAACTTATCAAGATGTGCCATCAACTTTGCAGGTAGTCACACTACACAGATGTGACAAGCAGGAACAAGTTGGCCTCTGGGTCCTGTGTAATGTACCCTTTGGATCCAAAATTCCCAGGAAAGAAGGGGCTGCTGGAAGAAAGCATTAAATACTAACATTTGCTTTAAAAAAAAATAATGAAGAAACAAACACAGAAACAGAATTTATGATAGTCCCCCCATCTGCTGGCAGCTTTTCTTTTTTCAGTGCTTACTTGTATCAGTGAGACTTCTGTGTGAACATAGCCTGAATGGTGGGAGTAAAGGATTCAGGTTCCATGCCTTTCATTTAATATCCAGGGTGTGATTATAAACAGTCAGTCTTCAAAGAGGGAGAAAAACAGAGAAGTAGCCTGCAACGATGCCTTGGATAAACCCACCAAAACAAGGTCAATGGTCTGCTGCATTTCTAAGCATGTATAGGAATACTGTACTTCAGGGACACAGGGCTGCAGGAGCTATTCACACTGACAAACTGGTAAGACAGCTAATGGCAGCAAAATTATATATACAGGCATTTATTTTTCCTCCTGCTTTTCCTTTTCAGTTAGAATTGCTTCCTTTTGTTCTGCAGGACAATGGGACGTTTGTGCCCTTTCTCTCAGTCCCATTGGCATATTCTGGGCAGCTGATATTTATCTGGGATTGTGATTACACAGTGCTTCATTGTCTCTTGGTGTTTTATAAATGAATTAAGATAAGTCAGCATATTGGGGAAAAGACTGTTCTGCAAGAGATAAACCATACTGTTTCACAGGGGTACATGGATTTGGCCATATTGTCCACAAATGAACAGTACAAATGAATTTATGGCTTCAGAGAAAACATAAACACTAAGCTAAAGATGCCTGCAACTGGCATCTGTACAGACCTATACTGGAAGTTCTCCAGGACTGAGATCATCTCTGTATTTCCTGTTGTCTTTATGATAATTGCCACCAGAATTTGTCAATATGCTTTGGGATCAAAGATGTTATCATAATTATAAAACTATTAGATTAATAACAAGATCTTTGATCAGCAATGTGCAGAGGATTTCTGCAATGAAAATATTTGGATGCTGTTGACTCATTATGGCAGTCTCCTCTCCAGTGAGTAATGGAGACATGAGCTGCAGAAAGTAACATTGTCCAGTTGTTCCCATGGCCCAAAACCCTCACTTTCTAGTGGAATTAGGAGCCAGCTCCATTTATGGAAGCCTGAACTACCTTGTACTTGAATTATTGCCCAAAGAAGAAATCCCACAAGACTGGGGATCCACCAGTGTCTTAAAGCGATGCTGCTATCCAGCTTCTCCAAGACACTGACTGCTCCTTTGCGGGAGCAGGGGACTAGAACCATTAACCATGTGCAATGTTGGGCACACTCATCCACTGTGTTTGGATGTAAATACTTAGAGCACACACACACACATACAAAGGTGTACAATCAGACCCAGCATGTGTAAAAGACATTGCAAAAGAATTGGCCATGAGGATCTGAACTAGGCTGGGGTGTTGTATGCAGCAGTCTGCCATAGGTCAGGCAGATGTGGGGGCATGTAATCCTCCCAGGCTCTGGTGCTCGGCTGTCATGAACTGGTCAAGTCCCAAGGATGTCACACAGAGCAGAAAGAAGGAATTAAAAGGAAAGTGGAAGGTCAATATTTAATTTGAGGGTTTACATGGACGTGTTGCTGTGATGCTGGCTGACAGCCACAAGAGTTTGGCCTGCTTGTTCTTAAGTTTTGAAGACCCTGGCAGTGATGGTGCTTGCACATAGCAAAATGGCAGCAACTGATTGTTTCACAGAGAGCTGGCCCAAGCAGAGTCTGTACCCACAGCTCTAAAGTAAGGTCTTTCTCAGAATGGTCTCCTTCTAAAATGGGTTTTATCAGCACTGCTTCCGAGAGCGAGGCTTTCCAAAAGAGTTCTGCTGAGTTTTTTGTGCAATAGGCCACAAGTGAAAGCACCCAACATTCAGAACAAAGGCTTCCAAATTCAAATGGGGGCTTAGCAAAATTAATGTTGCCAGCATATCTCTAGCATATGAGGGCTTTTCTCTTTTTTTGCTTACAATGCAGCCTCTAGGTTCAAAGTGCAAGAGGCATTGCTTCCTGTAAATGGTTTGTGATAAGGGTGTAAATCTGTTTAGTTTAAATGTTACTATATTTCTAAACCACTTAGAGAAGCCATTTTGTGGGAAAAACAAATTCTTAGGAACACTAGGATGTTACAGGCTTGCCTGGAAATATGCTCCAAATCCACACTTAGGGTCACAGATGGGGTGCTCTTTTTATCTCAATATGCCCATGAAGGGCATTTTGTCATGTCCTCCTCATATTTCTCCTCTTATCTAAAAGAGCACCAGACAAACTGCAGCCGTCCCACCTCCAAGGTGATTGCATAGTACGCTTGATTTCTTCTGCTCCCTGACAACTATACAGATGTGTATGCTTGGTCAGAGCCCTTCCTCACAAATTATGTAGGTGTTTTATATAGATAGATGGGGTCTGTGAGAAAGGGGTGAGGGAACACCCAGCTAGAGACTCCTGATGTCTTTCACACCAGAAAAGCTCTCCTGCTGCTGAGGTTGGTGCCGTTCCCCTGGGTGGATGTTGTAGGCATCCTCAGTGTGGGTGTGGGAGAGGTCTTGGGGACACCTCCATGGCATATGCTGTAGGCAGGTGGCACCACCCAGGTGCCTTGTCAGAGGACCCTTGGCCCATAACTATCATGCTGAAAGCACATCTGCAGCACCACAGAGTCGATAAATACAGAATCAGAAGTTCATTTGCTACCAGCTCAAGCTGTAAGGATTACAGGCTTTTCCCACGGACAGTGCCAGTCTGCCTCTCCCACAGCTGCTGCTGTCAACCTCATCTGGCAAAGGTGGCTCCAGCCACAGCCAGAGGCAGGAGAAAAAAAGATGCCAGTTCTTCCCCTCTAACCTAAAGCAGAGGAAAGAAGCTGAAGCTTATGATGTTGGAAAGGATTTTAAACCCAGGCCTCCAGCTCTCTGCTAAGAATGACGCAGTGAGCGAACGGGATCTGAAACATCATTGTTTGTGCACTGCAGGGAAAATGCCAGTCCAGTGCTTTAGGATCCTCCCCCTTCCACCAGCCGGTTTCCATCAAAGGCTCAGCAACTGCGGGAACCAGTAGCTTAGAAAATGGCAGATCATTAAACCACTGCTTGGTTTCAAAACTCCACTTCCATGAGGGAACAGAGGGATTTTGTTTAAAATGCCTTTAAAATATAAGTTGTTGTTGAAAGGGCCTGCTCAGCTTGGCTCAGTTTTGTGCAGATAATTACATGCTTCCCCTCCTGCTTTGCTGATGAGGCTGGTACCAACCACTGCACTGGTCAATAAGGCTAAATGGTGAGTTGGGACACTCGCCTTCCTCCTCTGTCACCCTGGGAAAGCCACCTCCCAGCTTCAGTGTGATCCCCGTGGCTGGAGATTCCCTTCTGTATGAAATATACTCCTTTTTAGCACTCACAGGCAGCTCTGAGTGCCAGGTACATACCGCCTTGGCTCTTCCATGAGGAGGCAAGGTGATATTGCCCAGCTGCCACAGCTGCCTGCAGCTTACAGGACAGAGGTAGGCTAAAATATATGGGTTATCATACAAGGCTTCTCTCTGCATCAAGACAGACGTCGTCTTGTTCAGGAGGAGGAGGAGGTGACAGCAGCTTGTCACAAGGACTCATGTATACCATAGCAGCAGCAGCAGGAACGAGTTGTTTTTTTTTTTTTTTCCCCCAACATATTTCACAGAAATAAATGTTTCCTGAGCCAACTTGCAGAGTATTGGCCGAAGAAGATGTGTGGATCTCAGTGAAGCTAGCTGCAGTCACACAAGCTGATTAGGAGTCTTCAAAGGACTTAACTGAAATTGCCATTTTTTTTTTCTTTCAGAAAGGAGTGAATAATAACAAACTATTCCGGAAACACCTTATTTCTGCTACTGAGAACCCGTTTTCTGGACTGAAGTATGAACGTCTGTATTAACCTTTCCTAAAGCTCAAAGAACTTAAAGCAGTTTTTGTCATATACTACCAATAAATTGCAGTCCGTCTGCTTACTGGTGCTCACAATTAATGAAATTAGCAGACCTACCAACATGGCCAGGCTTGAAAATTGTGCCCGACCCATCCTGTGTGCCAGACCTACTGCATATTGCCAGTTTGCCTGTATGCATGCTGATGACCTCTTCATCACCTCTGCAGTGGGTCCAAGGTGTACAGAACACATTGAGTTGACTCAGCATGATCAGCAGCCTTGCTCCTTGCATTGTGCAATGCCCATTTACCAGGAAACGGGCGTTGCACGACCCAGGGAGTGAGGCTGCTGAACATGGTAACTCCAGCGATTGCCACTCCAAGTAGCAGGGCAATAAACACCCAAAGCAGTCCCTATCACTAAAACTATTAGGGGTGGCAGGCCTGACCTAGATCTTTAGCTCAAAGGGTGGGTCTCCGTGTTGTCGATGGCAAGACTGAAGAACCATCCCCGTGACTTAGCCAGGAGCTTAGCAGTAGAAATATTTGTGATGTCTGTTGCTAGGTATTGCCATCATTGTAAGATAAGCTGTGGTTTTGGGTACTCTGGGAGAAAGTTTGGATATAGAGGCACTCACCATGAAGTGGGTGGTCCACTGGAAAATCACATAACTGATCTTCCTCTTCCTCATGTTTTCTTTTGCCTTTCAAGTGCTCATATCCTGTATCTTCACCCAGGAGGGCAGCTGGGCTGTCAGTAGGTCTCCTGCAGTGAGCTGCCCGCACTTTCTTTGCCTGGGCCATGGATGTAGCACATGTGGCAGGTAGAAGCATTTTGGCTGAAGGTAAGTCACAGTCTAACTGACTCCTGCTGCTGGAATCTGTGAAGGACAAGACAGCTTTGAATAAAGCAACTGTTGTTCAGCACACCTTCCAGCTTGTGTGAAAAAAAGAAACATGCATGTGGTCTAGAAACTTTACCATTCAAACTTGATCATATTTAAAATGGCCTTAATCCTTGCATGCTATGCATCACTGCCAGGATGAATGCATGTTGCAAGGTGAATTTGACCCTAAAATCTACCCTGCTCTCTCCTTCCTTCCACCTTAGAATTTTCAATGGTCCTTGAGGGAGATTTTCAGAAAAGTACTGTAGAAGTAAGGAGACACACCAAATGATCAAGAAAGGTCATCTTCCCTGTCAGTATCCAAATTGGTGGCTACCTTTTCTGAAGAACTCAGAAGAACATTAGATGTGGAGCTGCTCTGAAAATCTGTCAGCAAGATTGCCATGGAATTGGCTTTTAAAAATCTGTTCCTTTCTTAAACATCCCTGTAGGTACATCTACCCTATAGGAAAATGGGCCAGAGAATAGGCTAAAGGTCAGTGTCTTACCCAATTCAGGTCCATTTGTCCTTTCTTCTGCATCTGGGCTGCCTGTTGCTCAGATTTAGGCACTGGATAATTCCAAAGACAAACTTTGCCCAGGCTGTCAACATTTCCCATCTGCCTTTGTGACAAGTGATACTGGTGATATCTAGGAAGGTACTGAGAGCCAACTCATCTTCATGAAATCACCTGCACGCTCTTGTTGACAGGACAAACATAAGCGAAGTGCATATTGGCCCATTTTCATGAAGTGCAGCCATAAGGTTAGCTTATATTTCAGCATGGGTGTTATAAACTATCTCAGTGGGAGCTGAAGTAACCAGTGGTGATATGTGCTAGGCCACCTGACCTTGAGCGGTGACAAAATTGGTCACAGAAGCCATGATCTTTCTTCTGCCATGGTGTTGCCTTATTACTAACACCAACCTCTCGGTGTGTAGCAGGGGCACTGCAAAGATCTTTCGGATTAGTTTTCTGCCCTCATGAATGTAGTGTGAGTCCTTACTCTTCCTTATAAAGGTTAGCAGACCTTGCAAAGACATTCACTGAAATTTAACGTGTGGGGAAGCCTGTGGTTCAAGGCAGTGAGCTATCTGTGGCTGTTAGCATCCCCAGAGAGGTATACCAAATACTCCCATTCTCTTACCCACTCTTTTCTACACTAAAGCCTCACCATAAGCCCCAATTCTGAGTGCTTTATGCACTGCCTTTGGTAGATGCAATCAAGGCCGAAGCTTGACTCCTCAAAGACAAGATAACTGGGTCTGTGTTGCTTTAATGGCAAACCTAGTATTTGATCTAGTTTTTCTCCATACCCGTATTTCTTTGCTTGGAAAGGCAGAGCAAGAGGCAACACATAAGCGTAATAGACCTAGCGGGGAATTTAGGTTCCATGGTTAGCATGACCCTGAAGAGAAAGTGACAGCACAGGTTTAGCTGCTATTGCCACCAAAGAATTTTAAAATCTTAATGCAATAATGGACTGCACTCCTGAGCAGTTACTGACATCTGGGCTCTGGGGTTTGCAGCACCTGTGGCTGTTCTCCTCTCCCCTCTCATATCTAAACAGCAGCCGGTATGAACCCCAACAGGTTGTACTGAGAGAAACTCCATTTTTAAATATATATTTTACTTCCAGTGCAGTATCTAGCACTGGCAAAACATCTAACTTTTTAGACTTGTCAGAATTTTATTTTCTGAATGAATAACAACTTTTATTTGTAACCAGCCTTGGAGCAATGATAATTATAATATCTGGAGACAAAGTGCCCAATTCTGCCCTCAGTAAAATCCCACACAATAGGAATTTTACAGAGGGCTGACACTGACATGAAGGAAATGCAGTTACAAGAGCTCTAGAAATTAGCCAAAGCCTCATGTCAATGAAGAATGATTCTTCGAATGTTATCTTTTCAAATTATCACCAATCTTGTGGAAAATGGGACTCATTTAATCCTTTAGGATCAACTAGGTTTGAGTATCCTGGTGGTAAAACTGGTGATGTTTTGAACAGTATTTGTGGGGTAAAGGAGAAGGATAGACCTGTGAGTGGTCACTAGCATGGGGCTGGGGTTAAATGATTTGCTCAAGAACTCTGAGAATACCAGTGTTGGCATAGGTTCTTAGCCGAGGATTTCTGTCTCAGTCCCTCATCCCTAAATTAAGAACTAAATGCACTCCCTTGCTAGATGGAATGCTGTGAAGATGAATATGCTACAGAATTGATGATGCTCATATCCTACAGTAATGAAGAACATAAGGGTACTGGAGGAAGATGCTCTTATGGGCAGCGATGAAAGCTTTCTAAGAATGTTATGAGCATTTTCTAAATTATAGAAGACTTTTCACATGTCTTCATGCTTCATACACAACTGTCCTCCCCCAAATGTTTCCCTGAGATGCTCACATACCCCAGTGATGAGCATGACTTATGTATGAGCATGGATAAAATAATTATTAGCTGAAGAAAAGAAAATAGAGGGGGAATGGAAGACTGTCCCAGACAGATGGGAACATACCAATATCTCCGTGAACTGGTGAAAAGGAGTGGGAGGATCTGTTGCTTGAGATCAAAGAAGTAAATTAGAGTGGCATGAACCTTAACGAGAGGCTGGAAAAATCAAGGACATTTTCTGGAGGATAAGATTGAAGGTAGATGATATTGAGTTTAAAGCACATATCTGAGAGTTAGGAGACCCAAGGTCTGGCCCTGTTTGCATTGTAACCTTCTCTGATGCTCGCTGTCCTGAACAAGCACGGAGACTGTCTGACGTGGTAGTTCTTCAGGCCAGCCAGTATTTTGCAGTGCATATTCATGTGACTCAAGCAGAGAGCTCTGAAAAATACCTACAGATTGGCATGGGGTAAAATTTCTTCCAGGGAATGCAGCTTGCTTTTTTTTTTTTCTTTTTTTTTTTTTTTTCTTTTTTCCCCCAGGGTGGCAATGACATTTCAGCCTGGCACAACTTGAGATATTTGTTACTGTCATGTACAGAAATGACTTTGACTTGTGGCTCAAAATGGTCTTTTTTGCTTAGCTTTCAATTGCAGAGGAAAGGATGGGAAATTTCAGGCAAGGTTTCTTTTTGAAAGCAGGAGGTTATTTCAGATAACCTAAGTTCCATTTAAGCCTTTTTGTGTAATCACTGGAGAGATAGACCAGGAGAGAGTCAGGCATAAGGCTTATGATTTTAGGGTCTTACTAAGGCTGTGAATGGGGAAAAGTCTGTCACTAAGTACAAGCAGTTTTTTATTGTGCTGTTTTTCTCTTGATTCTATACTTTTTTTTTTTTTTTTTTAAGGTGGATTGTTTTTCTATATAATAGGTGGGGTGAATTGGTGAAATTGGCCAGGTGGTATCTGTTCAGTTATATTCCTTCAGCTGTTTCCTCTTTTGCAATAAAGCTGGGTGGAGTGTTGCTAAGGGTGAAGTAAACAATCACCATGTTGACATTTGTGTGTGAAGCGGCAGTTCTATTCCTATTAATTAGCATATCCTTAACATAATGCGGCATAACACAGGCAGAATGACAAAATTACTGTATCTGTTATTGCTTTTACTATTAATTTCCCAGGTGTAACATCCTCATCCCAAGCTCTCCTTGACTTGATAAAGGAGCTCCTGTTGGTGGAACCTCATTGGCAGAAACCAGGGGAATAATGAACAATTATTTCAGTACTTTCAAACACATTGAAATCAAGCTCCCAGGGATTTCAGAAGGATTTCTTCTGAAGTAGGTCTGCTAGTCTTCTCTGTTTAAAATGAAAGAGTTGGCACAAGGGAGGAGATCAGCACTTGCTGGGTGTTTATTTGTGTCCCTAGCAAAGGCCACGTCCTTTTGTGTCCTTTTGTGTTTGTGTAACTTGCAAGGGCCATGCCCTTTCCAGGCACTGTGACAAAAAGAAGAGTGGAAAAGCATAGACTGAATGCTGAAATGTCTTCTTGTTCACTATTCCTTTTTTAGCTTGGTCAGAGTCTTTCAAAAACTCAAAAAATTCAGTAGACTTCAGACTAACAGCTGCAGTTCCAGGTCATCTAGTAATTGTGTTTGTGCAGTAAACTCACAAATGACTAATCCTGCAACTGGGAAGGTGCGCACTCCTGGGGAGACTGCACACTCCTTACTCCAAGTCCCACTGGAATTACACTCACAAAAACCTGTGAACTTAGGAGTCAGGCCCAGAGATCTTCTCATACACGATCAAGTCCTGCCCCAGCTTTCCATGAGAGGCTGGCACTGTACATCACAACATCCTTTTTGTCAAAGAATCATAGAGTAATCTAGGTTAGAAGCAACTCCTAAAAGTGATCTAGTCCAGCACCCCTGTGTTTTCCTGGGAAAGGACTCCAGGGTAAGCTTTGTCTACGATGTCCCTCATTTCTGACATTCTGCATCTTCCGGTCCTCTGGTCCTACTCATCTCCTTAGCTCTTAATGGCTAGATTTAGACTTCAGGACAAGTGTGATCTTGGTACCTAGACTGCCTAGATCAGTAGATGAGCTGGATGATAATTTCTGGGTATTTACCATATAGTAGCCATCAGTATGCATGTGGTGCCAGTTCTTGCTCTCATATGGATCATGGCTTGACTCAGATACATACCATATGGGATGTGGGAAATGTTCTTAAAATCCATAGTAAGATATAACTCAGCCCTGACCTATAGAACTTCCTAATTTGTTGCTGCTGAACTGTTCTGGGAAAGCAGCTGGATTTGTGTCCCGTCCTGGAATTTCCAACAAGTTCCCTAGCTCGTTTCAGTTCCCTGACCTTGGCCAGCAACGAGTCAAATTTGATATGGCTGACTATTTACACAACTTGTTTAATGCCAGTGTTATATGGCATGAAGTGAATGACTTTGATGAAATACAGCAATCATCCCAAGATGTATGGCATAGAGTATTGCACTTCTGAAATAAATAAACCTTATCTGCAAAAATCAGCAGTTCTGCTGGGAAAGCAAAAGGTAATAAGCTTAGGTATCTCTTTGGTGTTAGTAAGAAACCAACAGTGAAAAAGCTTCATTTTCATTCCCTTTTTGCTATACCCTTGATTAACTGCAAAAACAACATACAACAACATCTTGGAGTATCTCTACGGCTTTCCTGTTTTCCCAGCTCCAGTGACAGTTAAGTGAATCTTCATGTGCATATACAATTTTCATTAGTTAACATTTTACATAGCTTTAAGTATATTAATCCCACCTTGCTTTCTCGCAGGGGAGAGAAAGGATCACTATATTCTCTTGCTACCGCTTCAGTCTCTCTCTGGCTAGGTGATGAAGCGAAGTCAAGGGCAAAGCCTGGCTGTTCTGCCTGCATTGCTTTCAAGGTGAAAAACTGACTGTACTCTCAGGTGGAGCAATTTGGGATGAGACAGTACTGGCAGTGCAATAATGCAATCCTAGGAACCCACCAGGTCCTGCATACAGATTTGTCAGACCTAGTGCTTGGATTGGCATGCTTAGCCAAGACACGCAGTGAAACAAGGTTCAACATATCGATTCCGAAACAGACTTAATATAAAAAGGTCCTGTCTCTGCCACACTTCTCTGTTCCCAGAGAAGAGGCTCATGTCGTTAAAATGCAGTTCTATGGTCTATGTTATGAACAGCACCAACTTCATTTTCAGTGGTGTTATCTGTCTCACTTTGGATCCAGTGGCACAAAGTGACTGCCATGGGCCCTGTGGAACAGACTTTCAGCTCACAAAACCTCACTGCCACAGAGCTCACACCTGCATTTCTCCCCCATCCGCAACCTGGCACCTGGGCTCCTTCAACACATGGGCCCCATTACGCTTACACCAGCATCCGCTGTGTCCTTGTCCACCCCTACAAACTACCAAGCTCTTGCTTGTTTCAGAACCATATTTAAAACATGGCCTGGGTCTGCTGTTGTTCAGGTCTGATCTGCACTGGCAGTTTTAGGAAAACTCTAAATGCTGCAGTCCTCCAACAGTACCAGTGGTGAAAGAGCCAAGCAACACTAGCTGTGGCCTTCAGCAACCTCATCTATCTTTGAAGCTGCCCCTTCTTTGAGCAGCAGGCTGGACTTCCAGATGACCCTGAGAAGTCCCATCCAACCTCAATTATCCTATGGTTCTGTGAAAATTCAGCATCACACTATCCTTCTTCCCCAAACACAGGTTTCTGTGGAAAGCTGCAGGTACTGGCGCAAAGGCGGTGGTTGTATACTCAGCCCCAATGCTTGGGGCTCCTGTGGCTGTGAGATGTGTTGTGGGCTGTCTCTGCTCCGTGGTCAGGAAACAAGCTCTGTGCAGAGTGAGTGAAGTTACCCTGTGTCCGAGGTGAACAAGAAAGTGCAAATTTTATGCAAAGCATGGCTGAGAGGGATTGGGCTTGAGGCCAACTGGCAACTAACGTTACGCTAGTGAGTGTGGTGCTCACTTTGCTGTAGTGTCCTTTCCATTTTAGGTCTTGTTTGCTTTCCAGTCCAGGTCAGTATCCAGTTTGAACATAAAAAGAGCTGAAACTATGCAAATAAGCAATGGTTACTTAGACTACTAGGTTTTTGGAAAAAAACCTCTCTCCCTTACTACTGGATGGTTCATCCAGTGCCCTGGGAAATAAGGTCCTGATCCATGAAAGGATCTCTCTGTGTTACAAAAATTGAAGTATAGCATTAAGCTTCATTGAAAGCAGTTGAGTGAGGGGTGAGTGAAAGTTTTCTGTCAAAACTACAGGTAATTTTTCAGTTAAGTGGAGGTGTTTGAATACATAAAACATCTCCTTTTCATGGAAGATTTAGATTAAAAAAGAAGAAGAAATACTAAATCCAAAAAATGTTGGCCATTGGTCTTTGTTTAAGGGGAAAAAAAAAAAAAAAAAAAAAAGACAAGTTCTGTGGGGGTAAAAGTTCACTCAATGCCAAAGTAACTAGACTGAGGAAACTAAAGTCAAAAAAGCTAATGCACTTGCTGGTTTGCTATATCAAAGTCATGCTAGTTTTCTACTAGCTAGTTTTATTTAGTTCATGAAAGGACCTAGTGTCCCTGATGATAAGGAGAAATGATTAAACACAAATTCTTTCTCTTTTCTTGTTCCAGCAATTGAGTTCTAACACACCTTAGCTACCGTTACCCTTATAGACCATTTCTCCTGCTTGAGGATGAGTGGTTGGATTTATCAGAAAAACGTACTGATACGAGATTTGGCTGTAATTTCAGACAACGATCAGCTCTTGATATAAGTGAAACTCCAACAACTTCGTGAAGTTGCAGCAGTTTTAGGCTAGCTTCCTCAGTTTGAATGCCTGTCTTTCCTTATGACAGGCAATTATTTTTTTTTCTTTTAATAACAAGAGTATTGTTCTTTAAAGGGAAAGACACCAGGATGTTATATTTGTTTACAATAAGCACTTCTCACTGTTACCGAAGAGAGCTACCTGCAATAACTGTTCAGGCTGCATACCCACATCTCCAGTGCCACTGGGGCTTCATAATGTACAAAATCCCACCAAAGGCTAGCAGCAGAGCCCAGTATACTGTGAGGTTGAAAGCAAATTATTTTTTAAAGATTATTTCTGTATAAATAATTAATGATTTGTACCTGATTAGGGAAATCACAGATTCCTACAAAAGCTAACAAATAAAAATACTACATAATTAAATGGGATAGCTTTAGGGGGATAAAAAGAAAGGAGCATTTTCATTAAGTGTTATAACTGGTACTTACCAAAGGTCAGCGGGCACTCCGCTTTCAGGGCTGGAGGTCTCTGGCAGTTACTTCTGTTCCTTGTTTCACTGCTTGGGGCAGTGCTGACAGAAGGTTTCTTTAAGATCTCCTCAATGGAAAAGGACAGGCTGGGCTTCCCCTCGCCGGCACACTCCCGGGGGTCCATCATCTTCCTGCCAAAGTGGCCACAGGGAAAAGAGTCCTCTCCTGCTCTCTCGGCTCTCATTGCACCCTGAGAAACATGCAGCTGGGAAGGTGCCCCACTCCTGCCCGATCGACCTGCAGGAGTGCCGGGAAGGAAAACAAAGGCGACCTACGAGTGAGCACATGCGCCTGCTCCTCTCTGCTGGCCAGCTTTGGACCAGGACCTCTGCCCGCGTGTCTCGGGGAGACAGCCTTAGCAGTGGGGTTGAAAAGTCTTACCAACCCCACCCACTGCCAAACATCCCCCAGCCAGCGCAGATCTACAGACCTCTAAGCAATCCCATGGCGATCCCTGGAGGAGGTGCGTTCCTCACAGACCCGGGTAAAAAATACCCTGGGAAGGGTTGTTTCATGTTGGTACATCCTGTTTGTGGGGCAGTTATCTTCCTTTTCTGCTTTCAGGCTGAAATCTGTGACAACCCCATTGGCTTTTATACTATTAAGGAATTAGGAAAATAATGGGCAGGACAAATACTTGTCTCTTGTGCCACTTACTAGGAAGAGAGACGCCCTGTAAACTTCTCTCCCCTACAAGGAGGTGTGACACATGGAAACCTCCCTAACCAGCAATACCCAGGTTATCCTTCAGCCATCCACCCCCCAGCCATCAGCTTTGGTTCAGATTCTCTTTTCTTCTACTTTGGAAACCCTTTGAACTTTCAGCAGGTGCTTTTCAACATCATCCCATCTTACCAGCCAGAAGAAAAAAAGAGATGCCCCTTCCAACATGCTTAGGAATAGGAATTAGTGCCCTCTACCCCCCACCTGTATACCTAAAGATAAAACATTATTTTCTTTCTCACCTGAGCTATGAGGCAAGCTAGCTTGATAATCACCACCAGCTGCCTGCACCTCCCAGTCAGGCGTCCACCGCAGGGGGAGAAAATTTCCCGGATAATGCGGGTGAATGCCAGCAATTCCCCTCCTGAGCCACTTCTATCTTCTCGTTAAATTTTATTTTGGGAAGAATGTGTGGTTAGATACACTCCCATCCTTCCCTCTCCCTGCCCCCACTGGCATTTCTTGCCTTCTTCTGGGATTGCCCCTCACCTTTTAAATTGCTATGATTGTGTCTCCCTCTCCTGCTGGTTCTTCTCTGCCTCTTCCTTATCGGGCTCTTATAATTGTGTTGGCAGACCCTGCCCTATTTGTCCAATGAACTGACAATTCTTGAGCTGATATCCCATCATATGACCTCATCATGGAGCGGAGACCAAAATTACTGTGTAACCAGGGGGCAATAAACCACACCTGATAAGATGAAAGGCTTTCGTTTTTTTTCCAGATTCAAGATACAGAAAAACAGAGGGGGTGGTGGGGAAAAGAACAATGAAAGTGGTAAAAAATGGTGCAGCCAGTCGTGATGAAGAGTATTTAATTATATACATGGAGTAGAGATTGGGAAGTGCTTTTCTTTGTTCCCTTTGCATCCCTCTGCCCAGTAGCTCAATGGAGCCGTTTGCATAAAGGAGGATCTTGCACCTTCCTGGTTGTGTAGTGGGTGGCAGCTGTTATGTGGGTGCAAAAGGTCTTGTGGCCCTCTCCGTAAGCAGAGGGCACCTTGCCATTTCAATCGATGCATGCAGAGAGATGCCGCTCTGGCCTAACTGTCCTCTCCTGCTTTGCTGTTAGTGTCTGTAATTCTGTCTGGGCACAGGAAGAGGGATGTCTTCCCCTTCTCTGGGGTAATTTATAGACTGTTCTCCGGTGAGTGTGTCATCTGTATGCAGAGGGAAGGGAAGGAAAGATGCTCTGAATCTACATTCTGGATGAAAACTGCCTATTTAATAACAGGATTCCCCTTTTTCCTCATGATTCCTCATTCAAAACCTGTGAAAAAGTGCAAGGAGAAACCTGATGCATTCTTTTGCAAATGCCTTACTTTCCCTACACAGCTTGCCTAAGGCACTCAAAGAGGGGCCACTCTTTTTGTGTTTAGTGGCTTCCTATAGATTAATGTCTTCAAATCTTGCTCACCTCCCAGATGTCATGAGTTGAATGTCCTTGACCCAGCTTCCAGTGTATTAATTTAGCATATATGACAGCGTCTGGACTGTCTGATGTTTACTGTGCTACCTTTTATCTGGAAGCTTTCAGGCATGGGGCAAACTGCTCTAGGGACCAGGAGCCTCTGTTTTTTAAGCTTCCTCTGCTGTCCATTTTTCCAAAGGCTTTGTGTAGGTGCAGGAGTGAAGCACAGCCCATGGATTTGTCTGCTGCCAAGTGAAGCCCAAGAAAGGCAACATTTTCCTTTGCTGTGGAAAGCTTTGGCTTTGGTTTGCTATTAAAGCCTCTTTGTGTTCAAGGAGCTCATTTCTTGCCACAGGGGGAGGAGGATTTCATGGGAAAGTCTGATAGGTCCCAACTCCTTATGCGAGGACTCATATCTTTGGAGGTCACCGGCTGGATAAATTAGCCAAAGGACACTCAGGGCAAAAATTACACCTCCTATCCCTCCTCTTTGCTACAGCTCAATTTTTGCAGAGTTTTGAAAAGAAATGTAGCCTTCTGGCAGTTACATCTCTATGAACGCTTTCACCAGCTCCCAAAGAAATCCATGTACCTCCATGTTAAAAATTTTCTGAAGAAAAGAGAGCTGAGACAGGCATGCTCCAAGTTTTCATCTCTGTGAAATACCTTTATTCGATTATCACATTGAGAACACATACCAAGTGAACCCAGAGTATCTCCGTATTCAGGTAGTACGTGCTGCCTGTCTCCACCGCCACTGACTTGCTCTAGGTAGGCACCTGCTGAGGCAACGCTGTAGTCCCATGTCACAAAATCAAACCGTGCATGTTTGTGTAACTATTCTGTCTTAGTTTGTGACTTTAAACCTCCCTGCTGCTCACAGGGACAAGTTGATTTTCTATGTGTGTTTAAATGAGATGCACAGATGCAAATTTGCAACTTGAAAGCTTCCTTGTGAAGGCTTTATTTTTGTTCTGTCTTATTGTATTGTTCTTTTTATTAAAACTGAAAGCAATGCCAACTGAGAAATATATTTTTGTTCTTCTATATAGAAAAGCACAACGAGGACTGAAGTAGGAAATAGGATGAATAAGTGACAACTCTTGAAAGGGGAATAGAAAACAGCAGTGTAATGATGCATAAATCCCATGTTTCGCATACAAAAGTTTCTTCAGAAAAGAAAAATGCATATTTGACATCAAAATGTTTAAGTAATACCGAAAGACATGAACATTTTAATATTTTTAATACAAAAAAGGAAAAATAGTGATAAATACTATTTAAAAAAAAATGAAATGCTATTTTTTTTTAAAAAAATGAAATTCTTTGGAATGACTGCTAGTTTGGAATTTCTTTGCTTTGTATTATGTTAAAATAAAGATGAGTGGCAAAAAATAGAAGCCTGAAATGCAAATGAACATTTTGCTAATTAAAATAGTTCAGTTGACCCCCTTTTTGCAATGATTGAGTTGCTGAAATGTAACAAATTATTTATGTTCAAAACAACAAATGATTTACTTTTGAATTACTAAAGAATGAAGAAATTATTTTTTATGCCAAGTTCTAATATGATGGCTTTTGTGGGGTAGTTTGGGGATATTTTTACATTTCTCCTTGACCTGGAAATGCAGATGACTCTCATTTGTTACAATTATTGTACTACCTGTCTAATCTAGTCTATAAATTCCTTAAGGCAGGAAACACATCTTCCCCTGGGGTTGCTGAGCTCTGAAGGCAACTACTTACATGAGAAGGCAGCTGTCTAGAAAAAAATCATTCTATGTTGATTTTCTCAACTCATCCTGCCTATAATTTAGAGGTCCACAAAGCCTGTGAAGTTTTTAAAATATGGTGTACGTTCAGAATGCAAAAAATCCTCGATGTGCAGACTCAAAATAAACTTTGTATCAATACTTGGGAGTTTTTTGTCCTATATTGCCTGTCTTGAAGAGGAAGAAGACCTGTATTTATGCTGCCAGTCAGGAAGCATCACTGTTCCTGCCCCACTGTTCTTTTCCTCTGGATAAAGATGGTAACGGGACGATATTCCACCTGACGCCTCTGAAACCTCTCCTTTAAGCCCCCGGTTTTGCATGTGACTCAGAGCTGTCCAGTGTTTATGCACGGCACGGATGCTGCAGCTGATGATACCTCATCTCTGAAGGCTTGTGCTCAGTCAGCTGTTCAAAGCAAGTCTACAAGCTCAGGCAGCCAGAGGCACCGGTGCATAGGTGTACTGGCAGTTGCCAGCAACAATACAGCCGCAAATTGCCCACATCACCTCTGGAGCCTTATGTCCTTGTAGGTTGTCTTCCATCCTTTATGCCTTACTGGACTCTGACAATCTCGCCGGTGACAGCTCCTCTAATCTTCTCAAAGTTCAACAGCTGGCAATGATCTAGCAGAAAGCCCATGCAGCTTGCCTTCTGGAGTCCTTTTAACCTCAGATTTATTAGCCCTGTTGTCTCCGTTGATTTCTCAACAAGCTCATAAACTGGAAATATTAATAAAGGGGACACTGTAGGTTTAAACTGGTAACATTTATTATGGTATTTTATGGCACAATTATTATCAATTGACATTTAAAATGGCATCATAATCCATCAAGGTGAAATGGACTCAGAAAGATATTTCTCCCAGGCCAAAAATAATAACAGCAGCAGCATCAGGACTGCAAGAGAGGAAGCACACAAACAGTTTGAGTCCAGGTCACTGTTTACATAGTTCGGAGGTGGTTTTTAGCAACTTCACCCTCTGTTTAATCCATTCTTGTATTTCATAATACTACTTCTCCCCTGCCAGGCCCTTCAAGCCCTTTACGGAGGTTTTTCTGTAAAAAATCTTTAGCTAATCCATCATGGGGAGCCTGGCTCTTAGCTTCGAACATAGAAGGAGCTGTTATATGTGGGAAGGGCTGGAGAGATCAAAGGTTGTCCTTTTCATAGCAATTCAGGCCTCTGAGCAGCAATTGCCATGGAGAACTGTCCAGCATGGCTATAAATTGGCTTTGATCAGTCTGCTGTTTGGCTGACAGAAAGTTAAAAATAAAGAAGGAATGTGCTTAATTTAGCCTATCCTTGCGAACATGGGAAAACCAACAATTCTCTCCCTACCTAGGATACAGAGGCTACACGTACAGAAATAAAAACAATTCTCCAGAAGAAAAAAAAAAAGCTTCAGGAATCAATAACAGAGTAAAACAGAAAGTCCATGACCTCTAGCTCATTATTTCAAATTGGTTGTAGTTTGGTAGTGAATAAACGTCCGTAGTGATGCATTAAAATGAACTTCCTGTGTCCTAGAATGGTTCTTCATCACCCAGATGTGAGGAAGGCACTGAATCCTCCCATGAATCACTAGTGCTATCCTGGACTGTTGCTTTGTAGCAGTATCTGCAATTAAAGAAATAGATCTTCACTGCATTTTCTATTATGAAATGCTCAGCACAGAATCACAGAATGTTAGAGGTTGGAAGGGACCTCCGGAGATCACCTAGTCCAACCCCCTGCTAGAGCAGGGTCACCCAGAGCAGGCTGCACAGGAATGTGTCCAGGCAGGTTTGGAATATCTCCAGGGAAGCAGACTCCACAACCTGTGGACAGGGCAGCCTGTTCCAGTGCTCTGTCACCCTCTCAGTTAAGACGTTTTTCCCTATATTCAGATGGAACTTCCTGTGTTCCAGCTTGTGGCGTTGCCCCTTGTCCTGTCATTGGGCACCACAGTCTTGTCTCATCCTCTTGACACCTGCCCTTGAGATATTTATAAGCACTGATAAGGTGCCCTCTCAGTCTTCTCTTCCTCAGGCTGAACAGTCCCAGCCTTTGCCCATAGGAGAGATGCTCCAGTCCCCTCATCATCTTTGTAGCCCTCCACTGGACTCTATTCAGTAATTCCTCTTCCTTTTTGATCTGGGGAGCCCAGAACTCAAGATAGCACTGCAGATGAGGTCTCACTGGGGCAGAGTAGAGAAGGAGGAGAATCTCCCTTGACCTGCTGCTGGTCATGCTCTTCTGAATGTACCCCAGGATGCCATTGGCCTTCCAACCTGCAAGGGCACATTGGTGGCTCATGGTTAGTTTGTCATCCACCAGGACTCGCAGGTCCTTCTCGGCAGAGCTGCTTTCCAGCAGGTCAACCCCTAACCTGTACTGGTGCATGGTGTTTTTCCTCAGGTCCAGGACCCTGCACTTGCCCTCGTTGAACCTCATGAGGTTGCACTCTGCCAAACACTCCAGCCTGTCCAGATCTCACTGAATGGCAGCACAGCCTTCTGGGGTATCAGCCAGTCCTCCCAGTTTTGTATCATCAGCAAACGTGCTGAGTGTACACTCTGTCCCTTCATCCAGGTCATTGATGAATAAATTGAACAAGACTGGGCCCAGTACTGACCCTGGGGGACACGACTAGCTACAGGCCTCCAACTAGACTCTGTGCTGCTGATCACAACCCTCTGAGCTCTGCCAGTCAGCCAGTTCTCAATCCACCTCACTGTCTACTCATTTAACCCACACTTCCTGAGCTTACCGATGAGGAGGTTACAGGAGAGTGTCAAAACCTGTGCTGAAGTCATGGTACACAACATCCACTACTCTCCCTGGGCAGCCTGCTGCAATGCTTGACAATCTTTTTGGTGAAGACATTTTTCCTAATATCCAATCTAAAACTTCCCTGGCACAACTTGAGGCTGTTTCCTCTTGTCCTATATCACTTGTTACCTGGGAGAAGAGACCAACCCCCACCTCACTACAAACTCCTTTCAGGTAGTTATAGAGAGCAGTAAGGTCAGCTTCCTGTAGAGAGCAATAAGCTCAGCCTCCTTTTCTCTAGGCTAAACAGACTCAGTTCCCTCAGACACTCCTCATAAGACTTGCTCTCTAGACCCCTCACAAACTTCGTTGCCCTTCTTTGGACACGCTCCGGCACCTCAATGTCTTTCTTGCAGTGAGTGGCCCAAAAAGGAACACAGTGTTTTATGTGTGGCCTCACCAGCACTGAGTACAGGGGGACAATGTCTTCCCTAGCCCTGTTGGTTGCACTGTTTCTGATACAAGCCAGGATGCTATTGGCCCTCTTGGCCACCTGGGCACACTGCTGGTTCATATTTGGCTGCTGTCAACCAACACCCTCAGGTCCTTTTCTGTCAGGCAGAAACTTTTGGCTGGAAAGTGGCCAATCAGGCAGCTTTCCAAGCCTGTAACATTGCATGGGGTTGTTGTAACCCAAGTGAAGGACCCAGCACTTGGCCTTGTTGAACCTTCATGGCCTTGGCCCATCGATCCAGCCTGTCCAGGTCCCTTTGTATCGCCTTCCTACCCTCAAGAAGATCAACACTCCTGCCCAACTTGGTGTCATCTGCAGACTTACTGAG
>KL278265.1:0-31041 GCA_000699545.1 Podiceps cristatus | reverse complement strand
AGCCGCTGCAGCATATTGCCTCTATTAGGCAGCATAAAAATGTGGTTTGACTATATTTACATACATACATCAATCTATAGCTATCCCACCATATCATGTTCCAGCACAACTCTTCATTAGAAGTTCTATTAAAATAAGGGAATAGTAGGAGATATTTACTGGATCAGATCTGTAATAAGCTCTAAAAATTTCGATGGAAATCCTTCTATGGCCCACAGCTTATGGCCATGTACGTACCCACACACAACCTCAGAAATACCTATGGATTGAGACGTCATTTACTAAGTTCATGTTTGCATCAGTAGAACTGGAATCCAAACCCAGAAAGAGTTCTCAAGTCACAGGTAACGTGAAACTTCACAGAGTTTGATGAGATTTGTAAGTGTTTTAAAAACAAGAAAGGCCTAGAACATACACTGATACCTTAACTTCTTATTTTAAACATCAAAAAATGAAGTTTCCATCTCATTTGCAATATGTTAAGGCTTTTTAGTAGATGATGTTCGTACAAAGATGCATGTTTTACTGATGATGTTGGGGTATAAATTTACCATTAAAATGCATAAATGTGTTCTATAACCACATGAAAATTTAGCTTAGAGGGCCAACTTTTTCTAGGTATTTGAGATTTTCTTTTTTTTTTTAAAAAAAAAAAAAAGTTATTAAATCTCTATTACTTATTCATTTTAAAGATTATCTTATATGTTTAATTCAGCTTTACTGCAGTAACTTAGAAATACATCTCATGCATTTCTAAACTGAGCTAGGTAGTTTGCAATCACAAAGTTATTCGGTTTTATTTTGTACACAGACACATAAATGTAAATTACATCTAATTAAAATAGTGTGACTTGGTTTTTCTGATGCAGTCAGGCACTGAAATGAGGAGAACCAATTTTAATTGTTCTAAGTATAAAATTTAATACTATAAAAGATTTAATCATGTTTGTTGGAGTACACACTGTGGCAAAAAGGCAAAATTACAAGGCTTCATGTTGTATAAACAGTGAGGGTCCTCTTTGATTCAATACTGGCCTATAAGTATAAACTGACCTGGAATGCCTTCAATTTCAAACAAAAAGTAACAGAAGTTGTAGTGTCTATCAAAGTAGAGTTTCCATCTCTCACAACATATCCATGTTCCTACTTCCTTAGAAACAAATAAAGGTGAACCAAATCTCATATGGAGAAGAAAATAGAACAGCTGGTAAAAAATGCTGTATCATTTATAGGAAATACTAAATCAGTAGTTGTCAGAGACTCCTAAAAGCCTTTGCAGTGTGATGGGTACTACAGTTCAGAGAGAAAATTAGTTTCATACGTCTACAAAATAAAATAACTTTCCCTCCCCATTTTTGTACTCCTAGAATAATTCCAAAGAGGCATTATTTAACATGATTCAGCCTTGGCTGTATCTTTTTCACAACACAAAACCTAAAGTGCCTTCAGCTAGCAGCGCGGCGAAAGCAGACAAAGAACCCGTATAGACACAAACGCAGTAAATCTTAGTGAACAAGCCAACACTCCCCAGCCCTTTCAAGCCACGTCTTCCCCCATTATTGGACATGTACTAACGGAATTCATTGGAAAGTTCCAGCTCATTCAGGTCCATTCCCTTTGAAATAAGATTTTGCTGAACTCAAGGCCAGGCCACCGCAGCTGTGATTGAATACAGACACCTGGAGACATGATCCTTCACCTGCTCAGCAACTCCTGGAGGCTTCTCCTGGCGCACCGGCAAGACTGCAAAGAGCTGAAGAGCTCACGGCTTATCCAAAGTAATGCTTTAAAATGTCCATGTCACTGTAATTCTGTACAATAATGCTGTTTGAAACAAAAATTGGTAATTCACCACTAAAATAATAGCCCAGCACACTGGAATTTCCAGGCGCCGTGCCTGGCTTGTAACAGAATCCTCATCAAGAGAAGGGGCAGGGACATTAAAGTCCCGTCAGTCTGAAGCAAGAACATTTTCATGTGAAATACAGAGTAAAAACAGTGGGGGAAAAAAAATATTATTTGCCTGCTGAGTTCTGGTCTCTGAGGAGTTCTACAGAGACTTTTTCTCCCTCATCAGCCAGTAACACCATTTTTCAGAGTGGAATATTTAGACTTTTCTTTGCTTATTACATATTTTAAGCTTTCCACCATTTCCTAGAAGAGCTGAACACTTCAGAGGACTCGAGAGGAAAGGGAATCCAGAAGCACAGGGACTCCGGTAGAAGCAAAGGGAAGTGAATGGTAATACCTGAATGCTAATACCTACTGAACACTGAAGACCATAACCCAAAACATTTTCAGCTTTTCCTCTTTTACCATACCTGGCAGCATTAATTCTAAAAGCAAGAATGCCATAAAACTAAGGAAATGATACAGCTGCAACGTGAAAAGTCTCACCAAAACCTGCTATACCTAAACGCGAACGATCACTACAGTGAGCGTAAGAGCAACTCGTACAATTCTCAGGTGTGACTCGCTCGAGGCTTTCCTGCCCGGCAAGGCATGCTCTGAGGAGGTACGTTAGAGTAAGAAGAAAGCTACCAAGAAGGAGGTGAAATGAGGAGAGAGAAGTAGTTGGCTTTTGTACTTCACCTTGTACTTCATAATGGTAGAAGCCCCATCCCTAGCAACGTTCAAGGCCAGGCTGGACGGGCTCTGAGCAACCTGACCTGGTTGCAGATGCCCCTGATCATGGCAGGGGGTTGGACTAGATTGGCTATAAAGGTCCTTCCAACCCAAACTATTCTATGATTCTATGATCTTCTTAATCTTTTTCCTCTCCTCAATACAGTAGTGTTGTTAAGCCACAACATTCATCATTTGTGACTAGGGAAATCACTTCCATCAAGGGGAGATTGAGACAGTGCTTACTAATCTGACCTTTACTAGTACTTGTCAAAGTCTAGCAGAGGGGTGTGTGTCATGGGAAAGTCTTTAAAAATCATACTCCAAAATGAGACAAGAAAAAAAAAAAAACACACTGTTTTCTATAACAAGATATTCCATTACTAAAATCCTAGGTTTACAATCTATTCAGAATGAAAAAAAAAAAAAAAATCAAACTAACTTCTAGTTATGAAATTATGAAATAAAATCAAACCTGTCCCACGTAAATCTGTATGAAATGCTAAAAAATAACAAAGTAAAATGGATACAGAACACAGTTTGTCTTAACATCTGTGCTTACTATTTTTAGAAAGATTTTATGTACCTGTACTAGAAGTTTATGGTGATAAAGGAATCAGGTAGAGAGAAACGAAGATATGCTTGTATTTTTAAAAGTCATAGAAACAGTTTATTGAAAGCATTTTGTCTCTTTCACAAAAGGACTAGTAGTGAAGAGATCTCCAGTTCACCACCACAGTGTTGAGCTGGACTTACGACTGCTGTTAAGATCATTTGCCCAAACATGAGGCATTAACTGTCAAGAATCAAGACTTGTAAATCTATTCAGCTGAATAGTTGTAATGTTTTCAAACATCAAACCCAAGAAAGTGACAAAATTGTTTATAAACAGGAGATATTATGCTGGTTTTAGATACAATATTCTAAACTTTAGAACTTGCTACTCTGTCAAAATAAAAATGGAGTTTCTCTCTAGAACTTTTTTACTGCCTTGTCCATATACACTGTGACTCAACAGTTACAGGAAAATTCAATATAGAAAAAACATTATTTAACACTGGATCTATATTTAGCAAACAATCTAAAGTTACTGTACAGATCTATAAACAAATCTTCTCAGATTTAGACAGGAAAAGCATAAAATTGTCCCTGCAATTTCACAATGATTAAAAAAAAAAAAAAAAAAAATTAGAATATCCTTTACCAAGTGTTGAGTAGAGAAATATCACCCTCCTCCCTGATTTACCTGTAACAATATAGACCTAGGTCATTTTGCTATGCATGAATTTTCTCATATGAGCATGGTACACTGAACTCCAGTTATTTACTGAGCTTTAGGTGTATGGGCACAGAATCCCACACTTCAAGAACAGCAGTGACACTAATGAAATCAAGCTGATTATTTTTCTTATGTTAAAAAAAATCCCAACAAAAACTAAGACATGATTTCTAAATACTACTAATGAATCACTGAACAGCAGTGACACTAATGAAATCAAGCTGATTATTTTTCTTATGTTAAAAAAAATCCCAACAAAAACTTTAAGACGTGATTTCTAAATACTACTAGTGAATCACTGTTCAGTAATTCCTCATGAGAATGAGCAGTACCTATAAAATGGACAGGCTTACTGCAGCTCAGAATAAGTGCTGCAATTTAAGTATCTTTTGAGTAGGGGCATTTATTGTTCATTCTAAATAAAAAGTGGAGATTTTCCAGGCCAGTGACAGTACATAATCGATACTATTGGGGTATCAGTGCTTTTTTAAAAAGATGTCCTGGTTCCAGCCAGAACGGAGCTGGTTTTGTCTCCAGCAGCTCCTGTGGTTTGGGTTTAGTGTGTGAAACACGGTGACAGCAGCTGCTGGTGTTGGTGCTGCTGAAGGATCAAGGACACTTTGCAGTTCCCCAGGTTGTGCTGATGTGCAGGTGCAAACACTTGGGAGGGGAACAGCCAGAAGAGTTGATCCAAACTGGCCCAAGGGAGTGTTACATCCCATAGACGGCATGGCCGGGGTAAGGGAGGGTCGGCCGTTGCCCTCCGGCTTTGGTTCCCTGTTTGGTTCCTGTTCAGTTCATGTTCTGTTCATGTTCCCTTCTTGTTACTTTTATCTTAGTTTGTTTTCATTCGGGCCTGTCTGTTTGACTGTTGGTTCCCTCACTCGCTCTCTGGCACTTGCTGTTCTGGGATGGCTGCGGGGGAATATCCCTGCTCCCTGGCTGCTGCTCGGGATGGGATGGGTCGGTCCTCGGGTGGTGATAAATTGTGCATCCTTCATTTTATATATTCCACTATGCTTATACATTATTATTATAATCAGCATATTTTTATCTTTTTCATTGCTGTCCTGGTAAAGTGTATTTATCTCAGTCCACGAGCTCTCTCTCCCCAATTCTCCTCCTCACCCCACCGGGGAGGGGAGGGGTGAGCGAGCGGCTGTGTGGTCCGGTTACTGTTCAGGCTTAAACCACAACAGAAGTCTACAATGGCTGGCTAAATAATGACAGAAAGTATCGGTGAACTACAGAAGATGCTTAGGTGAGTTTGAAGACTGTCAGAACTATGCACATTCTTCTCCATCAGAAGTAGTTCATTTACTTGAATATAATTTCATGAAATGCCTTTTGTGGTTACTAAACCTATCTGCTTTGCTCTGGCATTTGGTGAAGCACAAAAGTCACTTTATTCTGATGAAAGCAGCTCAGAAAGAAAGGACTGTAATATTCATATTTTACCTGAATATATTGCTAAGGATTTTTAGGGCATATACCTTTAGAGGATTCCATTTACCGACTGCTGCATTGACAGTGTTATTCTATTAATCTCAACAGTTTGCCTTTGTGATGTGTATTTCTGGGTTAGGACCTAAAAAGTAACATAATTGTGTTCCTTTTCCTAACATTGCTTAGCTTTCACCCGTGCTCAACTCCTATTAACCTTGACCAGCTTCCACAAGAGCAGGATGTGCAGGATTTTAGTTATCATGTGTTCATATTTTTTAATGTTCAGTTTCTTACACCTCAAAGTCTCTTATTTCCTTCCAAAGTAAAGCAATCAATGGTGTCCACAGATATTTTGCTTTAAAAACATTCGAGGCTTTTGCAAACATTTAATTTTGTGTCGGTTCACTGCCTCCCACACCTTCAAAAGTTCTGGGTCTCGATCCAGAGCATGTAAGTCATACGGAGGGAAACTGGGAGAAATTTCTACAATTCAATTCAATGTTGAGATTGGAAAAGTCCACTCAGCTCAGTGAGTGACATCCACTTTCACTTCCACGTGTCACTCTGTAGAAACACCTGAGGCAGCTCGAAGCAGGGGTGTTTGCATAGCACGCTGAAGCGCTGTGGCGGAGATGCTAGCTCAGCTGCCACAAACAAACTTTAAATTAATTTAAATTAATGTACCTTGATCGGTAACTCCAGCTGGGATCAACCTGGGCTTTCAGTGCTGCAACAATACAAATGCTGGTTCTTATAGCCCTAAGGAGAAGTGGAAACTGAATATTCTTATTTCCTAACCAAAGCACTGAATTGCAGGTTAAGGATGGGAGCTGCTAATAGCCTGAAGAATTTTCATTGTCTTTTTTTGTGTTTTACTGAAAAAAGATGAAAGTATGTACCTTACCACAGTCTTCTGTTTGAGAGCTGCCCATTTGCTGCACAAATACTCGGCAGCGGTAGGATGTTTGAATGTGCATAATATTTTAGAACAAAGTGAAGGGATCCAATGTTGTACCAACCTACCCATTTTTGCAACTATATTAGTCTTGCTTAAAAAAAAAGTAAAAACATCAGAACTTCTCCCTAGTGAAACCTGCATTTGCTCTCTGACTAAAAACAGAGACGAAAACCCATAGCATTTGTGTTACTGTCAGTTTGTGGCAGGTGATTTTTCCACTTTGTATGAGAATTTTTTGATGCCCATCTAAATCCAAGAAGATCAGTTAAAAAGATCAGTAGCTGGGATGACTTTTTATCCCCATTTTACAGTTTGAAAAATGATGTTTTGTTCTTGTGCTATTGAAATTTGTTTCATTTTTAAAAGAATATAGGGAATTTATTTTTTCCCGATCTTTGACCTCCACGTCTCAATTATAAAGACTGTAAGTAAACAATGGAGTTGGAGGGAAGTACTTTAAATGTAATGTTTGTTCTTGCTCTTTCTCACAGAAGCTTTTTGCTTTTTCCCATGCTAGAGATGATTAAAAAAGAGAAGCCCACACCATGAAGAATGGTATCAGCCTCTGGACCTCTTAACTATAACAAATACTAGAAGAGTGATGTTTCCCTTTCTCTCACCTATTGTCCTATGTATGCTTTTATAGCGGGAAAAAAAAAAATCAGTATGCTGTTTGGGGGACCTTTCTCCCATCTTTTGTTATCTCTGCCTCCTGGTGGTCTTTGTTTTTCAAGTTTTTATTTAAAAAAAAAAAAAAAAATAACACTTTTAAGTGCTTCTTCAGTCCTGACTCATTTTCTGCTGTTCACATTCCTTTCTCTGACAGTCACTGGTTTTACCCTGGTGCATTTACTTTACACATAAAAAGAAAGGTATTGAAGCTGAGATCAAAATGCAAAAATATCGGTCCCATTTTTCCTTGCAAATATACCGCCTAATTTTCAGATCTGTTCTTTGAAATCTTATTCCTCAACTTTGCTTGTATCAGGTTTGCTTCAAGGTAATTCTCTTTTATCAGAAGAACTGTAACAAGTAACCCTCCCGGCCTATGAACCAGCATCCAAATAAATTTCAAGGACTTGATTTTACAGTTAAACAGAAGTGCTTTTCCCATTTACTTTCATAAAACAACGGTTGTGAGGCTCCTTGCTCCTGGCAGTGGCTCATGTGTGCCTGGAAACATGAATATTAGTTTAAAAAGTTTCTCCCCCTCACACTGCAACAGAATCCATCAGTAAGTATAGATATTAAAGATAAAATATTTTTTAAAAAAGAAATGGTATTAGTACAAACATATCCGCATAGTCAAAGTAACATTGGAAGTATAATGCAGGACCAGAGACGATAGATTAGGTAACAGATGCATGTAGCAAATGGGGGAAGAAAAAAAAAATATAAAAAAATCAAGAACTACATTTGCTATAACACTTTTATGCACTTTCCTTAAAGACCTACAATGCTGGAAGGCTTTGACTGATGACTAAGAAAATAGCTTCTTCCTTAATTTAAATAACTTGAAAAAATAGTCTTACATCTCTCTCTAAACATTTAGTAAATGTATTTGTATGCCTACAAATAGATAGACGGATAGATACTTCATTTACTGCCATGGAAGCACCTTTATATGTAGAAAGATAAACAAGAGGAAGATTTGTAGAGCTCCATAAAATACCCAAACTCTTGCCAGAGCTTGCATTATTTCCCTGGTATATTTACTGGTGTGCAAACACAAACAACTGTTACCTGAAAGATTTTCAATCAGAAGTCAAAGTTAACTTCCTTAGTTCCCAGTTAAGCTCTCAGAGAAATTGCCATGGTTTCTGAACAAAGAAGTCCGTAGACTTAGGTGCCTTAAAGCAGAAACCTATTTTTTAGATACTTAAAAGTCGTAGTCATTCTGAGTTTCCACAAATCCTTTGTTCTCAATGAATTATTCAAACTTTAAATTTTACATCCACAAAATCAGTTTATCAGACTATTGAAATTCTGTGCTTCCACTGCCAGGATTTTAACTGGTTTAACAAGTGGACTTGGAGACAGGCACAGCATTTTGTTCGTCATTCAGTTTCTTTTTCAGAGGTGTTACATTATTTGATGACTAATTGCTGCACTGAACACCCTCTTTCCTGTTACACAGTTTGACTTTTACACAGTTTTTGGGTAGTGTACCGCAAGCTTTGCTTTCAGAGCGACCGTGCCATAGCGGTAATGGAATTCACGCTTGGCCTATTGTGCAGAACTGCCAATTTCGCTGCGGCACGGCTATTTCATAGCATGACTTTTAGTTCACAGCAAATCTCTTCCCTTTCTGAACACGAACTGCAAATTATACAATTAGTGTCCTTTTATACCTGAAGAAAGAAATCTAAATGTTAACTAAATACATCTTTTTCCTCGTGATGTGTATTCACAATGGTGTCTCAGTCTTCTTAGTCCACCAACTATACGCTATTAATAGTCTTTTTTTCCTTCAGACTTCCCATTTCATCTCACTTCTAAAACTCTATTTACCACCAAGATCTCATTTTTCTGAACACTTTTGCATCTTTGTTTTCATCAGCTTCAGTTAGTCCCTGTGCCACAGCAATTCCAGGGAGGCCGTACATTTTACCAACTTTCTCTCATCTTCTAGAGAAGTAGATTTCCCAACAGATCTCAGTAAAAGCAAAAAAAAAGATTTTCTTAACAAAATGCAGGCAGACTTTTGAATGACCTCTTTCATCATTTATAGAGGCTTATGCTTTTTTAAATTTGCCTTTTTTTATTGAGAATTTTCCCAGGTTTTCTATTGCTAATCTTCATCAGCTGTATGCTATAGCTTACTTTTTCCTTTCCAAACAGAAATGGAATAGGAAGAAGAAAATTGGTTTTGTTTTCTGAAAATGGTCCCCAGACTGTTGTAATCTAGTTGAGATTACTCAACTGGAGCAGAAGAAACACGTAAACTTGAGTTTTCCACACCCTTGGTGAATACTCTAGCCACTGGATTATTCTGTGCTCTCTGATACCATAACTTTCTCAATGACAATACATTAAAACCGATACTGTCCATGCAGTGTGTCTATTTCAGCATTCAGCATCTCCTCGTTCACCAACGAAGTCCATATATTCCAACACAACCCCAGAACCCTTAACATAACAACATAACTCTTGTCTTGCACTGGTTCATATTTTGGAGACTATACCCTAAGTGCCTGTACTGTCCATTACTGCAGCTCTCAGACAACATCAGTAAAATCAGTAAGTAAAATAATTGTGTTCTGCTTTGTTTTTAATGGGCAGGCTGAGACCTCTTCAGCTTCTGCAAAAGTTATTTCAGCCTTGGCAGACAACTCCACCCCCTGGCCAGTCATGCACACGTTACAATTGAGTGAAATGAAAAGCAGTTTTCAATGGGGAGAAATTGATTGTATGCCTGCACTGAACTTGGCAAAACTGCCTCATAAAGAAAGGAGGCTTGGTATTTTTTTCTTCCAAATTTTGAAAATGGTTTGAAACAGTTTTGGGTTTTGTTTTGTTTTGTTTTTTCCCTGCTATCTTCCTCCAGGTTTTATGGAAGGATAGTTCTCCCTATCAAAGACTGTCTGAAAGTTAGAGGCACACTCACATATATGCACTCACAGAGATGGCAATCAAGTATCTTCATTCTCATTGTGTCTTCTAAGAGCTTCCCAGTAGAAAGCTGTAGGTAATTAAACCCCTTCTTGCTCCAGTATGCAATTTTTCAGGCGCTATGACTACTGTTCCGGTTTATTTTACAGGACCTTGAGAGGACCAGAATCCAGCAGTGTGGTGACGCTGGGAAGCCAGCGCAATCTCAGCCATCCCTTGAGCATGGCGAAGTTTGACCACGTCCATCCCAGAACACAACAGTGCACGGCATGTTACAGAAACGGATTATCACTTTTGATACTTGTAAGTGTCTCCTATTCAGCCAAGCATGCCACCCTTCAAATACATATCTTTTTTTTTCTGGTGGCAATGCTGTAACCACTAGTTCAATCCCTTAGATGAAAATTTTTAAAGCCAGAACTGCTTGTTTGAAGGCTGCATTGTCACAAGCAGCCGCATTAATTAAAGTAGAAAATCCAAATGCTTTTATAGTTATTGATGCTTTGAAGGAATTGAAGCTTTTACAAGCCGCTTTCCCAGCTGTTATCTCACTTTTTCACCTAGCTCTCCCTGTGCCTTCTCACAAGTGTCTTTTCCCTTGACCTAAAGTGATTTACAACTTATCTATGTTCAACAACTGGGAAGACTGCTTGAGTGACTTGACATCCGTTCCCATACAGCTAGAGATCTCTCCGTCACCCTTGATCTGAGAACAGTTTTTGACATGCACAGAGATTCAAATGATTGTCAGAACTAACTGTAATCGGTCTTTTGTAGAGCTTCAGTGAGCTGCTGAACAGAGATATAATCTCAGGAGAACAAGTCCCTCAGTGCACATGAGCTCACTGACATTTATACTTTAGGCCAGCGTAACCATCAGGCTTTGACCCTGTTTTGCTGCTTACTACAAAAACAACCTTAAGATTGGCAAAAGGGAAAAAATACTTACCCGTCTCCAATCTAAAGCCTACACTCTCCCCAATGAACAAACAAATAAATAAACAAACAACAAAGATAAATAAAAGTAAAGTAAAAAAACCCCACAAATTAACTCTATAGATAAGGTGTGTTTCATCAAACTTTTCTAGTAAATCAAAATTCTCCCAAATTCTCCCAGAGCTACGAGACTTGATTCTGATTGAGCTCATTATCCTAAATGTATCAAGATCTCTCTCCATCCCCTATGAAATGAGTAAGCTAAATGTTAATCCTTGCAAACTACGCGGTAAGCGAAGGCCAGAGTGTCGCATTTGTCTTCAGGACATGGAAGAATCTTGTCCATTCAGGCAAATAAATAGGTGGGCATAGGCAGGTAGGTAGACAGATGGGATATTTTGCTTATTTGTTGCATTATCTGACTTTATGTCAGAAAAACAGACATTATGAAAGGGAGAGCACAGAGTGAACAGAGAAGTATACCCATCATTGATTTTTCTTTTTCTGCCTTAGATGAGGCATACAGAAAGCATGTGGAAACACCATTTTACAGTGACAGAGACTTCAAAAAGAAAAGGCAAATGTCAGTAAAAAGATACAAAATGATATATGTGAAATCATTTTAAGAGGAGGATGAACAGCAAGAAGGAGGAGGATGAAGAACAGTAATTACATTTATAACAGAAAAAAAAAGCTTTGAGAGAACTGGTTTGATATGTCTTTCAGTGGGTACGTCTTCAAGAGCAACAACTGCTTTGATGTTGCTGACCCTTTAATGAAGTACTACCAATTTTTAGTCAGAGAAATCTTTTCTGAAAACTAAGTCACTCAGCAGAAGCCACCTCTCGTGTATTTGTAACTGGATTTTTTGATACTTTTGTATAGACTCACCTGATCTGGGTATTTGGTAGTGAACAAAATATTTAATCTGAGCAAGCAGATAACGTAATCAAAATGACAAAAGGCACTAGCTGGGAAAAACAATAATAAAAATAAAAATCAAATGAAACATCAAAAAAAGCCATAGTGGTCGCAAGTAGAAGACACAATAACAAAATACAGAAAAAAACTTGCACAAGAATCTGAGGCTGGTCTGATACAAGTATCTGGGGTTTCCCAAACCAGATCAGGATGTGCTTATCAGTAACGCTATTTCCGAGACAGGTAATTATTTCACTAAATGCAACAGCATGAAGCTCCACATAAGAGTTCTCAGCAACAGCACTGCACTAAGAAGAGCATGCGACGTGTATTAGGTATGACACTGATTATTCACGCCAAATAAACACTTTCACGTATGAGCTCAGGCGTAATATAGGGAGACAGACTGTACGGTCATCAGAAAGTAAAGTCCAGGCTGGGAATCCTGCACACACCGCCTGTGAGATGGTCTCATGAATTATTCTATTTATTCAGAACTACTTAAAAATATTTTAAAAAGATAAATGTCAATATTAATATGTCCTTCTCATTTTTTTCCTGAAATATATATTTAGCTCCATTTAACATAACCAATGAGGCTTTAATTTGAAAAATATCAGATCAAGGTCTCAAGGGTATGTTGATGGAGAGGTGGTATGTAAATTATTAAATCCAAGTAATCTAATAAAGAGGAAAAGCAAAAATGTATGCAAGATCATGCATAATTGACTACATACTAAGTGCATGCACAATACATTTTTTGAGCAATTTGTTTATTAGACTAATAATTGGATTTTTTTCTTCTATTTGGAGCTATTAATATTCTCTAACCTTTCTGTAAGGCAGCTGATATTCTTTTTCCAGACTTTCAAGTATGATGCTAAGAGGCTAATATAGCTAACATCTATATAATTACATGGAGATTATGTGACTATATTAGTTAGTATTTTTTTCTTTCTTTATTTATAGCAACATAAATCATGAGCAAGTTCACAGAAATCAAGGCAATTACAGGGCTATAAAATAGACTCCGGTAAAGATAACCGGCCCCATTATAATAAAGGTTCCTTACAGCTCCTTTTCAAGTAGGAACTGGCTGACAACGGGGGGACTATTTCCCATGAACAATGTATCCAAGAGGTATAGGAAGAACCCTTTACCTGGTAGGGATGATCATATTTAGTCATTATTCAAAATCAAATGACTCATTTATGCAATACCCCCGCCAGCAAAAGTTTCTTACTAGCAATTTGACTGTTTATGTATCACACGATGCTATTCAATTGCTTTCTGAATTCCAGTGACACTCCTGCCATGCTTTGATCTCTCTTCAACCAACCCAGCTATGACATAATTTCACAAATGGATATGTATCATTTCCTTTGCACAATTTTTTGGGGAATAAAAGTATGTTTTTAATAATGTTGCAAGGAGAAAATAAAAGGTCCCAAGAATAAAAAATAAGATAAAAAAAAAAAAAAAATATGGATTTTCTTGCAACTTGGACTGGCAAATAACTCTTTGCAAATTTACTTTGGTCTTATTGCTGATATATGATGACATTTTTGCTTAAACTAAAGATCAAATCAAGGTTACTTGCAGTTCTAATTAAGGCTGCAGCCTCTGAGTACTGACTTGGTGAAAGAAAGATTGTACTGCTGGATGAACTGGCTTCCAAACCTCCCTGTGCCGTTTGTTGTTCATTCTGTAGTTTCCCAACAGGGTTAAGTACTCCGACATTAACCATGAGTTTGAGACTGGAAGAAAGCTTCTGTATGCTAACATTCAATTAACATGAGGAGATGAAAGAAAAAAAAAAATGTACCTATCCTCCTTGCATTCCTGTTTCCATTCCTTCCTCCTAAATTTTATAAAACCTATTACATACAATAATCACAAAATATTGTTAACTTGAGGAACTAAGAAAATTTGCACCATTTCAACATGGTCTCTCTCTAAACAAACACACATGAGAAGGATACAAATTGGCCAAGTCTTGAAAAATTGCTAATATTTAATCAATGAAGTTTGTTCAGGGGACTAGAAGATGTCCTTTATTCACTTAAGAAAGGCACATCCCTAAGCGGAACTAAAAGATTAATGTTGAGACAGGCTGGGAGCGGGGAAGAATCATTGCTGTCTCCATTGAGCAAAGTGGGCAGAGAATGAACAGAGGGAAAAGGGTAAAGATGAATTTGTGTCCTAACCACAGCAAGACATGTCAGCTCCCAGCGACGTCAAGTGAGAGCTAACGCCAGCATAGGGACAGAGATGGTGGGGCATTTAGAGTCACAGAACCCCAGGACGGCGGGGCTGGAAGGGGCCCCTGGAGACCACCCGGCCCAGCCCCGCCAGAGCAGGGTCACCCAGCGCAGGCGCACAGGGCCGTGGCCCCGGCGGGGGTTTGCGCTCCGCCGCGGGAGCCCCCACACCTCTGGGCAGCCTGTGCCAGGGCTCGGGCACCTCACAGGAAAGGAGTTTTCCCTCTTGTTTATATGGAACTTCCCGTGTTCCAGCTTGTGCCCGTTGCCCCTTGTCCCGTCGTTGGGCACCACTGAGGAGAGTTTGGCCGCATCCTCTTGACACCCACCCTCGAGACATTTATAAGCAAGGATGAGATCCCCCCTCAGTCTTCTCTTCTCCAGGCTGAACAGTCCCGGGTCTCTCAGCCTGTCCACATAAGAGAGATGTTCTAGCCCCCTCAGCATCTCGGTAGCCCTGCGCTGCACTCTCTCTAGTAGTTCCTCACCTTTTTTTGAACTGGGGAGCCCAGAACTGGACACTGGACTCCAGACAGGGCCTCACCACGGCAGAGCAGAGAGGGAGGAGAACATCCCTTGACCCTTGATTTAGGGAAAAATCACAACAGCACCACATCAGATCAGCTAAAATATTAATTTTAAGATTTTAAATTGTGGCACGTGACACTGTTACTGTGGATCACAAGTTTGGTGGCAGGACAGTGTGCAGTCAGAGCAAACGCTGCAGAGTATTTTAGACGCGTGCGAATCGAAGCCTGGGAGAACCAATGCTGGGATTCAGCTGGGTGGTCTTTGGGAACAATTTCATGAACACTTCCAATTTGAGGCAAGTTACACAGAAATGAAATCTAAAACTTTTTCTTTTTTTTTTTGCCATTTCTTAAAGTTTTAAGATCGTTTAATGTGACACTGAGTAAAAGTAGCGAGGTAAGATTTTTGACAGTACTTTACAGTGTATGTTTTTGAATCTGTATTCTCATACATTTAAATTTTTAACCGCCTTTACTTTAAGTTCATACTACTGTAATCTAAGCAACTTCTCTGCAGAGACTATCCAGAAAGTAACAGATAAATCTATATCCGTGTACACACTGACAAAAAAATCATCAAAGTCTTCTCACTTATTTTTCTTAACCCAAATTACCGACACGAAGATAGGAAGCTTTTTCTGACATTGGTTGCTGTCAAAAAACTTACCTAAAACAAGAACCTGGGAGATAGCACTGCATTTTAATTTCCATCTGATTTCAAAATAAGAGATTTCTCTGTCCTACAGGCAAATTACTTCAGAAATGACGGTGCAAATGCGTATTGTTTCAGTCTGATAAGTGCTGTGCCTTCAGCTACTTTTTCCACTTTGGCACTTAAAATACTTGAGCTTTAGTATTTAGCTCTTGATGCTTTTGCTAATACTCCTTCGTCCACTATCTTATTTATTTTTCAGATTTTCCCGGTTTGGTCATCTACTCTTAGATCTGATGGTTTATTCCATCTCCATTTATTAGTTATCTGCTTTCTTCTTTAATAAATAAGCAAGCAGGTTTTCTCCCCATAGTTCCCAGGTGCTTCTTAATTTTTTCTTTTAGCTTTCAATAGCATTTTTAATCCATGTCACTGAAGTAGCTCACCCACTCGGCTTCAATGTCATAACAGGAAATATTTCAAGTATGAGACTATTACTGCCCAATTACAAGGTCCTTTTAAAGATGTTCCATCGCAAAGAACCTACATCGCTGGTTTCCTCTGAGCTGAGTGAGTTGGTGACAAGCTCCACAGCTTGAACACAGACTGGGAATCTAATACTGATATAAACTGCTGGACTGTTTATATCACTGGTGCAGAAGAAAAATGCCATATGTAGTTTCCATTTGATGTATCATTGAATTTAATAGTATTTTAAAGTAGTTTGAACATGGCAAGAGCTAAATAGGAAATTCTTCACAGAACAAGGTAGACCCTTACATGTAGGTCTTGACTTCCACAGATGATCTTTTACTATATGATTCTGGGTGAATAAACTAAAAAAGGATTCAAAAAGCCTGTCTAAAAGAAACTATACATTTGATGTGTCAGTATTCACCTCTCATTTTACTGCTTTTTTTCCCTTATGCATCAATCTGAATAGCATTTGGTTCCATAAGTGTTTTCAGAAAGAAAAACTTTTGCATCTTTTCAGTGTTTTCAAAAGAAATTATTTGTTCAACAACTTTAAGATGTTCCTTATCTTCCCACCGTTCATAAAAATGCAGGATTTCACAGGAATTAAAGATCTATTCAGAGTTCATTACTCTACAGACTAACAGCTTTAATTGGTCAAATAATTATTTGCTAAGAAAATTTCAATTATCTTGAAGTATGCTGTTGGTGGAGAGGGAGGATTATTTGTCAAGAGGATGCAGCTGCAGAACGCATGCCATGATATCATAAAATAATCTGAAAGTGTCTGGATAGGCTGAAGAGCATTTTTTTATTACACTTTTTTGTTAAAGGGAGATGGAAGAATCCCTATGCCAGCTCTCCCTTTTAGCCAAACCCCTCAATAACTTTTAATCTTTCAAAAAATGATAAGCCAAAAAATGCCGCAGGGCAGTTGTAGCTCTGTTGTGTATCACGGTAGAAAAGGTAAGAGAAAACATCCGTTTGATCTGTGTGCCCTGCAGTGCCAACCAGCATTAATTACACTGCAGCTCCAGTAACTGTACACAGGACAACAAAGAAATTCTCAGCAGTCGTTGACAACCAAAATGTAATTTCTTTAGAATAGGATCTGTCTATACCTGAGAACATGAGCTTATCTCTGCAGCTTTGTTTACTTTTCCCATTGATTTAGATCCAGAAGATAGAACTTATTTCAGTGATAAACTTCTGAACAATATAGACAAGTATTTACCCTCTTTTGTGAGATCATTTTAAAAACTCATAAAGCTTTTTTATTACAATCACACCTTCAAAATATTACTTATTTCCTGAGATGTGCCCCACATAGTGAATGTGTCTCACTTCATGAGACATGCAGACTAGCAAAGTTCAGGTTTTGAAGAAAAACACCCAAGTTCTCAACTTTGAAAATGCTAAGATCTTGTCAAAGAATAATAGGGGAAAACCAATCAGAACAGTATATAATAATTTAGAAAGACAATTTGCCAATCATTTGCTCTGCTCTGAGCTTCTATGAGGAAGTTCTCCTAAATGACAACAATTTGACTGGTAAATTGTAGAGCTGCAAAAGCTCATCTTTGGCATCTCCATTAAAAGGCTTTCAGCTATTCCTTAGCCTGCTGAATGTAGTTTTATTTTGTTTACTTGTTTGGATGTAATTGCATGCAATTTGTAATTGTGCCATCCCCTATAATTACATATGCCACTTTTTGTAGTGACAAAATGATGCGGCAACTACCAAAGCACGGCAGTATGAAGATATATGTGATGAAAATTGATAGATTTCTCACAACTACATGTGTTTTTAATGTGCATGCATATCATGTAGAGAATGAAGACCTACTAATTTCTGTTGTGCATGCATTTCAAAGCTGCACCAATTTTTCAATGGAAATCTAAACATGCATTAAAATTATTTTCGTCTTATTGATCACAGTGTAATAAATACTTTGCTAAACTAAAATCCTTTCATTGTTTTAAATCTTTTTTTCAGACAACTGTATAGACTCACAACACCATAATTAACTGAAATAGCGATATTTTACAAACTTCTGTATGGTGTCCAGTGATCCATGAATGTTATATAGTGCAGCATTTCACGTGCTGTTTTTCATTAATTTCTAGACCTAGAATAGGTCTAAAATACAGAAGGCATTCAATCACCAAATGGATGCTTTTGATAATCCCTTCAGGTATTAACTGAAGAACACATTGTTTATACGGAAATAGGGACAAGGTAGATAGCAGAATTGTACAGTAATGGAAACAGATGTCAATGCAGTTCACTGAAAGGAAAATCTAATCCAGAGTTTAAGAAGTCTAAATACAAACAATTCAGAATCCAACCCTGAGCTGTGGAAGAATATTTCAACTGTGGATATGAAATGATGAGAAAATAGGGAGGTAATTCTTACTGTCCTACTCCCCGCTGACCGTGAGACGAAGAGCAGACACTAGCCTGACAGCCAGCTCATGACGGCTGTTTCTCTCTCATTAAAGCTATGCTTAAACACCGCTTATTTTTTTTTCCATTGGTTTCCTTTTCCTGCTCACAAATCTTAGAGCTAACGGCAGTGTACATCCACAACCAAAAAGTAAGTGCTGCAGTCTCTCCACCACATAAAATGTGACCCTCCCCAAGGATCTTCTGAACACGTGCACATGGAGCAAAGATGCACAGGGAAACATTGGCTACGTATTAGACATCTTTTAACTGGAAACAAAGACTGAAACCAAACTGAATCCCCTATCCACAGCCTGTGGGGTGGGAATGGATATGAATCATAGAATCATAGAATTGTCAAGGTTGGAAAATACCCTTAAGGTCACCGAGTCCAACCGTTAACCCATCACTGCCAAGTCCATCTATCCCATGTCCTCAAGCAACAAATCTCCCCGTTCTTTAAATACCTTCAGGGATGGAGACTCAACCCCTTCCCTGGGCAGCCTGTTATCCTTCAGAATCCTGAATCCTTCAGAAAGAAAAGGGAACAGAGAGTGCTCTGGCTGCTAAGCCATTATAGCTGGGCTGGATGGCAGGAACACCACGAGCCCCTGTACCTCAAACACTACGTTAATAGAAGTGTCCCAGAAGTTTTAATTATCACCATGTCTTACTTACGGACTATATCAGCCAAGCTTAGATGAGAGTTTGCTAAGATGGGTTTTAGGTGCACAGAAAAGCAAAGCCTGATGCACCTTCCTATTAAAGAGAGAACTGTCCAGTTTCAAGAGCCTTCACCTTCAGCTGGCCACTGAACGAGGGCGGATGGGATCACGCGCAGTAGTAAGCTGCTGACAGAATGATGAACTTTGCTTCAGTTCAGATAAAAGCAACTCTTCTCCTAGTGCTTCGAATACCTGCCACCCAAACTTTTGGCCCACGGATATGAATTTACTGTCAAAAAGTATGGAAAAGTATAATGTACCAGTTTACTGAAATATTTCTGTGGTATTGACAAAATGCTAGCAAAATATTTGAATTCCTGTAGGTTCACCCTTAACAAAAGCAGAGGGAAGGAGCAAAACATCTCAAGCAACTGGCTGCAATGAAAACATTTTAGTCACTTAGATAAAAGGCTGCGATTCCAACAACAGCACTACTAACACTGCATAAAAAGCACACGCATAAAACCTACTAACTAGCAACGGCATCTGTGTACTCCAGCCTAAATGTTCTCCTCTGGCATAAGAGCGTCCGCATATGGTGCATGTCTGTATATTTAGAAAACATGAATTACAAAGCTGTTGAGGAGCGGTACAGTGCTGCATACAAATCATTGGTCATATTCATGTGATGACAGTTAAATTATAGTTTATCTGTCAAGTCACAGTCATTAACTCTGTGTGTGTGTGTATGTAAAATACACTCTACTTCCCAAGTATAATGCACATGGGTTAAGCTATCACATTTTACTTTGAAACAAGATGGAATATTCATACAGTTTCACTGCTCATTTGGCAAGCAGTAACTTCCTGAACTATTCCAATTTGTCTACATGCCTGTATTCTGACCAGTCCACCTAACAGACATCCTGGTTAGTGTCCAGGTACGGTTGGACTTGATGATCTTAAAGGTCCTTTCCAACCAAGGGATTCTATGACTCTATGATCCCCATTTCACAGATAAAATACCTGAGATATTATAGTAAAAGAGCAAAATGGTGACAGATGAACTTATGATTCTTCATTTCTAATCTGCCCTTGCTATTTCCACACTGTCTTCAAGATACAGCTAGTCTCAGTAGTCTTCCATGCTTTGCCTTTTTCAAGTTAACTTTTACGGTATTTTTAGTTCCGCAATAGTTCTAAAAAATGTATGTGTAGATCTTTTGTAGAAAATAAAATTATTAAGAAACTTTTCTAAAATAAAGAATGCCAGTATCTAGAGAAGCTTCACTGATGTAACTTTTTATTGTTTTCCAATTTTATTTGTATGTTTTACCCTTCCCAGTCCCAATTCTTTTTCATGGCAGATATCTGTAATGCTATGCTTAACCTTTTACTATCTGCATCATGAGCTGGAAACACACAGAATGGGTAAATGATATATAAATACAAATGAATTTGTAGCTGGTGGAAGTCCAGCGGTCTCTCTGTAATTTCCATTGGCCAGTTGTTTCTGGCAGCTGGACTGGAGGTGGGGGGAGGAAGAAAGAAAAAGGAAAGCCACATTCAAATGCCTTAGAAAATTTCCTCCAAAACACAATCTCAATCTATTACTCCGTCAGCGTTCCGACTGATCTCCACGGAACAAATCTATTTCTTATTCCTCCATCATCAAATGAGAATGAAAAGGGGAATGAAAACAATGGATGCAATGGACAATGAACATTTCTCAGGCAAGCAGGAGAGGAGAAAGGACGTTTTCTGATAATCTGCTCTGCTCCATCCCCGCTTCCCACCCTATCCCTCTACAATGCAACACCTGTTTGTGAACTGGGCACAGTTACAATTGCAATACTTACACTCTGTAATTCAGGTAGTAATTCACTGATGAGCTGGTTTAGGCATTAAGTCGTTGCAAAGAGGATGCCGAGGCAGGCTCCTGCAATACAGCAGATAGTGATGCCAGCAATGACTTTCTGCTACGCTCTCCCCCAGTTTGATAAGCTTTTTACTGGACCCAGCTCAAACTATCTAACAGTAGTTACCGCTTCTGACGCCTTTACTGCCGACTGCAGAGTGCTTGATCGGGCGCAGCGGTGGTGGTGGTGTGATTAATGCCTACACTTTAGTGCACATGTATTGCTGGGTAACACTTATCAGATGTTTAAATGACTGCTATCCGCTTAACCATGTGAAAAGTTTTGTTTTCCACTAATGAAAAGCAGAAAATAAGAGGTAGGAAACAGTGATGCAAGGAGGGGAGGAGGGGATGATTCTCACCCCAGCAGCAGTCGCTTCCCGTGAGAAACACCGCCCCCCCCCCAGGTTTGCGCATGGACGACCGCAGGGACAAGGGTACGAAACCGTGGTGTAACAACAACAAGGTGCATCGCTGCCACGGGGGCCTGGAAAACACAGCCGCAGCAGCTACCCAAGAGGTTACACAGCTAAAAGCAAAAGGCAGACTGGAGAATTGCAAATGCCAGGCCTGCAGCTACACAACGGTGAAGGCACCTATGGGACCACACAAAATCCTTTAACCGTGCGTGTTGGTATTGTTGTCTCTATTACTGTCAGAATACTTCAAACTCCACAGAGGTCTTTTCACCAGGGTACCTGCACAGCAGAAATACTCCCCGCCTCCTTAGTTTCTATTAATTTAGCTTAAAGATTGCCTTTATTCTTTGTTCTGTACTTCCTCCTCAAACTGAATAACTAGTCACCTGTGTTCTAAAAACTGACATTACAACAAAAAAATCATGTATGAAACTACTGTTCCAACATATCCAGTTTTTATCTCATGTACTATCAGATAATCTAGTAAACCTATTACCAAAAGAAAGCTTTGAAGAATGAAACTTGTTACCATACAGTACCCTGACTTTGAGATCAGTATAGAGAAGCTCAAGTTATATTCACAGTAATGTCAACTAATTACAGATAAATCTGCATCAAATCGCAGGTATTTGGCATTCTAACTTTATCTGCATTGACCATGGTGTCTTCGTCAAACCATTCCTGGGTAAATTGTGATTTTGCAGCTATCAGATTCTGTAATCAAGACAAGATTTGTGTGTCACGTCTCTTCCACACCAGCAAACCCAGTCTGGAATTAACTAGCTCTTCTCCAAGATGTTATACTGCTGCAGATTTCCATAATCTATTAAAGATGCCTATTAAAAAAAAAAAAAATAAATAAATTGCAGCAGCAATAGCTCATGGTTTAATCCATGAGAATTTCCTCCATGTACAGACACGTGCAACAACAGTTGCAAGCGTAACAGTGGAAAACAGGGTTGCAAGTACTGTATGTATTTTTCATTAAAACTCAGTAATTCCTTAGAAGGCTTATTATGTCAAAATAAAAGTGTTAGCACCATTTATATCCTTGAGAAATATATTACCTTATATATCAAGAAAACTAATTAGAGCCAAGAACATTGTTTTCTTGTTCTTTCTAAATTGTACACAACCTTTTTATTGGCACAGTGAATTGTCCCTGGTTGAAAGTGATGATTCCTTCAAAGCTAAACACTTAAATCTTTATTTAACACTAGAGCAAACCCTGAAGAAACAATATTCCCATGTGTCAAAGAGGTATATTTTTGAAAATACAGCCTTCTGCAGAAACAGACTTCAATTACAGCTCTTGGTGCTTAAAATACAGTGACCTCATTGACTAATTTTCCCATCTAGTTGATACCTATGGAATATACAACAATTTCAATATAAATGCAGCTGGCCATAACCAACAAAAACACTATTTACTTGCGAAATCAAATGCTACATTGTAAAACACTGCATAAATTGACTTTTTACACTCACAAATGTCACCAGTTCCAACCATGCCACAGCAATGACAAGTTACTATGGCAACTAATTTATAAATTATGTTTTAGATTAATTAAAGTCTGCATTTACTTCAGCATTACAGTATTTATTAGAGCTACGTAGAAAAGAAACTATCTTGCACAAAGGCATCCACCATCCCAGAATTGACTCCTGAACCCCACGGAACTGAGAAAGAATGTACCTTCTGTCAATGCAATACTTGATAGTTTATCTAACAACACTCGTCCTCTTTGAGAGGAACCATTATCTGCATTTTGAATCTCCGTCAGGCACCAAGCTAAATGCAGAAATCAGAAGCTGTGTCCTCAGCCGTATTTCTGAGTGAGACAAGGGCAAAGCAGACTTGAAGGAAGAAGAGACAATCATTTTGGATGCTCTGAACATTAGCAATGGAAAATATTTCTGAAGTGGATGTAGATCTAGATACATCTTCCTGACCTCCTACATCTTCACAAAATGCAGTAATGTAACTAATCATTTTCCCTCACATGTTAACACAGTGATAAGCAAATGAAAAAAAAAAAATAACAGCTTCTTAGTCCCAAAAGATCAAATCCTTTGATCTGTAGAGCATGTCAGTGTATCTGTAGAGGGATCTGTGAAAGGCATGGAGTTAATTGCTTTGTGAGTCCAATGCACTGTTAATAGAAATTTCTTCTGAATAAATAATGTGGAAATAGGAGTATTAAATAGTTCATGATTTTCTAATTTACCTTAATTTGCACTCATTCTGAATTGCCAGAGCTCAATGTGTTCTGCTTCTCAGCTAACCAAGGAGTGCAGAAAACCCTCCCTCACCCTGGAGACACGTGGGAGGGGAGGGCAGAGAGGCGAGCTCCCCGACTCCGGCCCGAAACGCACCCTGAGGTGACTGGCCGCATCCCTCGGTTTTCCACTGCCGGGGACCCGCTTCAGATCAAGCGATCGTGAAGGTGTGAGCAAGGGCTTCCCATAGCTCAGAGATGTAAAACCTGCAGCCCGATGGATTCCCCGTCACAGGGCTGAGGGGGCACTGGCTGACTCATCACCCACAGCCTGTTCTGGGGGAAAACAGTAAAAGGCAACATTTTGCGGTATTGACTCTAATAAACACACCTTTAGTGGGACTTGATTCTCTATTATTTTGGGCTGTCCCATATCTCTTCTTCCAAGTGACAAGTGTCTTCCATGCCTGCCCCTTCACCTCTCTACTTCTCATTAAAAAAAAGTGTACATTCAAATCAAAAGGTTCTAAATCTACTAAAAGAAGAGAAGCAATTCAAAATATTTTATAATTCAGATTTACTTTTGTGTTTGGAAGGAACATCCCTGCTGTGAACTGTACATCTATATTTTTTCTGTTTTCATTGATTAAATCGTATTCACTAGCAAAGCCCTGAAAAAATCAAAATAAAATAGAAAATAAAATAAAAAGATGACCCCCAAACCCTACCTCTTTGCTCATGTTTAAAGGCTGGATAACTGCAAAGGCAGAAGAGAAACCTGAGCCAAACAAAGAGACCTGTTCATGTACTGGAACAGCAAAGTTACAGCAAGTTCTCGGTCTCCTGGACAGCCACCCTTTTCTGTTTGATGGGTAACCTCACCTTTTGTTGTCACTTAAACGTGCTCTGCTGCTTAGTTCATCACATGGTGCCACTGAAGTGACATTCTGATAAAAAAAATCTGCACACACACCCCCCCCAAAGTTTTAGTCACATTTACTCACTCCCACATTTAGCTAATCGAAGTTAACAGAATAGCCAGCAATTTGACTGCAATTAGCAATTTCCCTGGTTTTAATGTGGTTTGCTTGGTTTGGTTTTGAATACAGTATGCTGGGCTTGTTCAGCCTAGAGAAGAGAAGGCTGCGGGGGGACCTCATTGCAGCCTCCCAGTCCCTGAAGGGAGCGTACAAACAGGAGGGGAACCAGCTTTTTAAAAGGGTAGAAAATGGCAGGACAAGGGGGAATGGATTGAAGCTGAAGGAGGGAAGGTTTAAATTAGATATTAGGGGGAAGTTTTTTACAGAGAGAGTGGTGAGGGGCTGGAACAGGCTGCCCAGAGAGGGGGTGGGTGCCCCATGCCTGGAGGTGTTCAAGGCCAGGTTGGACGGGGCCCTGGGCAGCCTCGTGTAGGTCCAGGCCTGGAGGTTGGTGTCCCTGCCTGTGGCAGGGGGGTTGGAACTCTGTGATCCTTGGGGTCCCTTCCAACCCAGACCTTTCTAGGATTCTATGATTCTATGATGATTTGTGTCCAGAGATTGAGAGCAGGCCTGAAACGCAGGATTTCTTGGTTCTGCCCCCATCTCTCACAATGTGAATTTGGATCAAAATACTGGTTTTGCTAACTTTTGCTTTTCCTTAAAATTACTTACATACTTACAATATAGTCTTGCAAAGCACAATTAATTATGTGTATATAACATTTGAACTCCCTTCACTGAAAGGTGCTATATAAGCATTATTTAACCTCAAGTTCATTATCACTATTAAGTCTTATAATCAGAAGAACTGGATAATCTTATTCATACTAAGTCATCATCTAAATATTAATCATTCAGAAGGTTAGACACATTATTAATACCAAATCTCATTTTTTGGCCTTATTGGAGAACTTACATGGGGAAAAAGGAGAGGGGGAAAAGAGAAAAATTTCCTCTTTTCAAGAGCAGTGTAGTTTATGAATTCCCTCACCTCACATCTGCCCGAACAACTCAGAATACGCACCGTCTCTGAGGCAGTACATAGTGCCATTCCAGACAGCTCTGTGTCATGAGAGCTGCTGGTTTAGAACATAATTCAGTGAAAGAGATCATCATTTGACAGTAATCTGTAATTTCTCACTGCTGGGAACTTATTTGAGAAAGACAATGTATCAAAACATCTTTTTTAGCTTAAACTGAGTAAGTTTTCTAACAGTAATACAAGAAAATATCAAATTTTGCTATTCAAAAGGCAATACGACTCCACAGCTGAAAAAAAAAACTTTGAAAATTATCTTCCAGACAACAATGGGAACTGTTCTTTACTCTCTTCTTCCTAGTGTCTTGGGGCCTGCCAGTGCCACATTTTAACTGTTAAATATTGAATTTTCTTAATTTTCTTCCCCAAATGCCGCCGCCCGCCCCCCCCAAGTTTATTATGGAAACTTCATTAAGAGATGTATTGAGATTTTCTAAATGAGTTAAAATTCAGTTTCACTACATAGCTGAATTTACTCATGAAGTCTAAATTTATATAGAACAATTCTTCAGAGGCAAGTCATTTCATAATGTGACCTTAGTAAAAGTCCAGATTAAGAAAATTGCTAAGGGAATCTTCCCTGACCCCCCGCTCCCTTTCATGTAAATAAATAACCACAATCACCAAAAATTCCAGGTTTGTACATAAAGCCTTACAGTATCAGCTCAGGCATAGACAATTGTCTTAGACAATTCTGCTTAAAATGAATCATCACCTTGGTCACTATGGCTTCAAAAACCCCAACCAAAAACTGTTCAGATATTCACATTCTACATCACTATTAATCTGACTTTAACTGTCCTTTGATACGCCTCTGTTCCTGTATCCTAAAATCTCTTGTGGCCTCCATTTTTAGTGTTTCGTGTCTTCAACAACAGGATTGAGTCTAACCCAGATCAGAAATTGTGGGGAGGGTCTTGAAGGCAAGAGGAATCTCCATGTCCCTTTTAGCAGAACGAAGCATTGGTAAGCACGAGGTATATTAGTTTGCTTGGCCTTGGTGCTCTCCAGCAGAAATACAGAGCTCTGCCTATCCAAACACAGTAAAATCTCCTCCATCCATCTTAAGAAATTCCATCCCCCAAACCAAAATCCATGCGCTACAAGAAAATACAGCATTTCACTCCTTCTCTTTTCTTTTTTAGGAATAAGAAACAACCTACATGTGACAGATCACTCACATCCCTTGAAGTATTACTGGTAGTTGCCGTATTACAGCAATTAGCACGTTATTACTATCTACATAAAATAGAAGTAAATTGATATAGATAGAAAATGAGACTTCTAATCTTAGAAAACAGGTGGAAATTGTATCAAAAAAAGAAGTAAAAGACATACATGATAAGACAATTAATAGGATACATTGAGAAATAGTTAAAATAGTGTTTAAGTACCTCTCAAGTCTATACAAGCTCAGTAAAAAGGCAAGAAGCTTCTGGAAAAGAATAATTAATATAAGCTATGTCTATATGAATCTTTTTTGCTTTTGTGTCTTACCTAGGTATTTTAAAATAACTATGTCATCATGAGTTAAGAGAGAGGGTCATCTTGGAAATTAAAGATTCCCTAAAAGAAAAAAAAAAAAGGATATGGTAGAAATACCTTTTTTTTTTTTTCATAACAGGAGATGTAGTTTATTTCAAGGATCAGTGCTCAGATCCACGATATTCAACATTTAGGAAAATCATGTGGCAAGTTTGAGCATTTGTACATAAGTTTGATTGAAAAGGCACAGACAATACAGAATGCCTGGTGATAAAATGGTAGATACAGCTCAACGGCAATGAGCTGCACGCAAGTGAAAATAACCCTACCTAGCGCAATAATAGGCCCTAGGTAATACATTGCCAGGCATACAAGTCATCTGGTGTCATGTCAGACAGTTCTCTAAAAGTGTCCGCTTAATGCTCAGTAGTACTCGAAAAGGCGAATAGAAAACTATTAAGAATATCTCAAAAACATCATTACACCATTGTATAAATTCATGATGTACCATGTCTGGAATTTTCCATGCAATTCTAGACATCTTACCTCAAGAATTTATAGCAGAAATATGGAAAAGTACTACAAAAGAAAAAAAAAAAAAAAAAAAAAAAAAAAGAAGATACACGAAGATACACTGTATAGAAGTTTCCAAATGGGGGAATGGAGGGGACTATAAAACACAACTAGAGCCAATTTTTTCAGTCTGATAAAGCAACAGAAACAAGAGCTGAGTATATAAATTAACATCATATGATGAAGTTGAAAAAAACATTATTATTTCACATATTTAATACAAAAAAGGATAAACTTACAAAGAAAGAATCTTTTAAAACCATCATTTAAAACCACAGTTTTGCAACACACTGTTGTAGGATTTGATGGAAGTCAATGGGTTCAAAACCAGGTCAGGGGCAGAGTCTGTCATTGCCTATCAGTGACAACGGCACAGATACAAATTCCAGCTTAGAAGTGCCTTTCTCTTCTCCTTAAGTCATCAGTTAAAAGCCGTGAGGTATCCCAAGGTTGGGTAAGTCTCCATTTGTCCTGTATCTTTTATGTTTCCCTAGTGGCCACTTTCCAAAAGACTTTATTGAGTTGGTTGGACTCTTGGTATCACCAGCTTAGCTGGTTTTATGCTTGTGAATCCTTAAGCTTATTTATTATTAGCGTGTACCTGATCCAACTGAACTTTGATTTAGCTACTGATTTATTTTTTTTTTTATTATTGGACAAAAGTTATCTTATCTGGCTGAAATACTTAGGAGGTAAGAGTTCGTTATAAAGTTATTTCCCAATATCAAACATTTTCTCTCCTTTATTTTCTGATTTATTTTTTTGATTTTGCATTCTCAGAGCTTTCCAAAAAAGTTATTTAAACTCCACTGTACATGATGTGACAGAAGGAATGTGTTCTTCGCCCCACTCTCAAAAATGTTTATCTGTGCAAAGGGGGGGCTGAGAACACCCTGAACAAGGTCAGCAGTGAGACATTTAAACCAGCGTGAACCTATTCATGCAGAACTATTAGCTGAGAGCTGAAAATCTGCTGAAAATTTGCTGTACTGTAAAAAGTGAAAGACAACTTAATGGCAAAGGTCAAGGGCTGAAATCAACAGAAAGATTCTGCCTGAGCCACTGGACAGCATTATCCTGTATTTTCCTCTAAAACAACTTAACCAGCAAATTGCTAAATTCCTCCCATTCAAGACACACACCGGTCAGACAATACACCAGGACGGCAGTCCCATGGCAATTTAAAATACCTGCCCCTGATCGTCCTCTATAACCCAGGCTTGGCTGTCCTCCTCCTGTGTGCCAGCACCAGCGCTTGCACAGTCCAAGCCTGCTTAGAAACCTGACCGTGCACAAGCTAACCCCTATGGAAAAACTGCATAGTCTGCAGCCAGATTAGTTCCCAACATGGTTCGCTGTGCAGATTAACAGATTTTAACTGACAGCAAAGAAGGAAACAACAGAAACACTGTTGCTAGAGGAACCATATGCAAATAGTCTGATTCACTCTGGTTTTTATCATCATTATTATTATTGTTCAGTGTAAAACGACAGCCTTTACTTCCATAGCATCTTATTTCCATGAAAAAAAATCCTTACTAAAGAGGAAAAAGTGGCAGTTTTCCTCATCTTTTAGGATGACTATTTCCTTCTCTCTAGAATGACACCTCTCTAAAGAGATTTAAAATGCTTTCAGTCCCAAAGATAAATAAAGACCTCCCATTAGTACAAGGAGACTCTGATTGATCAGTGTTAGCAACATGTCCAACTACATAAAAATAATTGAACTGGTCAATGAGCAATTGTCTCTGCTACTCGTGCGGTGGCATTAAGGGGGCATAGGAGAACTGAAAGAACATGCTATTGTTAAAATATCATGTCAGGTTTCGTACTGTTAGTATTACTACCAGACTACACCTTGTTAAGGAACAGCCCAGCTGTCAGGCAGCTAAACATGATGTAGCACTGTGGGACTCATGCGTGTTGTCTTTGGTACGTTCTTGTGGGATGGGGTTCAGACTCGGACAGCAATAGGAGTTTGAGCTGTAGAGCCCCATCCTGCAATGGAAGAGATGACTCTTCCATCCAAACTCATGATAAGCCATGGGACACCGCAGTTAGCAATAACATCCTAAATCCGTTCACTTAACAGTTAGACAGAAAGCCACAAACACAGGCAGGCAATTAGCCTTCAAAGCTGTTACAATATTATTATCGCAGCAGTTTTACTATTTCAAAACCTATGGTTGAGAAAAATCAAGTATCCTGAACGGTTACCCAGTACCAGCAGTCTGAAATGTCTTGTTTCCTACTTAATCTTGCACCCCTTGGTTTCCAGAACTGTACATGTGTGTAAGACGGTATTTAGGAGGCGTATACAGCACGTCGCAGACCATGCACAAGGCTCTGCTCTCCATCTCTCCCAGCACCAGCACAGTTTCTACTAACGCTGTATCTTGGGAAGGCAATCTTCCCCTTTTCCCCCAGAACATCAAAATGACAGATCCCTGCAAAATGCTTTGGCTGCACAAAGCCAACAAGCTCTACATATAATATTTACTGGTCTCCGGCATCCTGTCGTATCAGAGAAACAGATATGCTTCTCTTCTGAGAAGTTCGTACACCGTATAGCAATGAGGCAGCAAATCTAGACGCACCAACCCAGCAAACCTCTTCTGCACCAACTAGACTATCAGTCATAAGTGCAATGTATTTAACCAAATCCAAACAAACCTCCCAGACACTAGCTAGGTTGCAAAAAAAAAAACAAGAATACTTCAAAAGGGGATATAATTTCTTCAAAATTAATCATCTCTCAAAGCATCTCATTTCAATAGCTCAGATTTGGGATTCCTTTGCCAGTTCACCAGGCTTCCAGACTTCCTTTCACATCTGCTCAGAGCTGGATATCCTACATCTAATGAATTTTATACAGCTTCTCCAAAGGGAATTTATGCTATAATTTAATTAAGGCTTCCTTTTATTCAGCTAGCCAGCCTGGGTCAGGGGATTACAAGGATCCCAGGCCCAGGCAAGATGAGTATGTGTTCATATTTAAGCCATACTGATGATGAATTACACCACCAGGATGGAAAAAATAGCTTAATACGGGGACCACATGATATCACCAGGAACTTCCTGTACTTCTTTTAATCTCCTTTAGTAAGAAAGAAGGAAAATTGAAAAATACTTTTGCTTTCAACAAAATATTTGTTCAATACCAGTAAGAGACAGTTAATTGAGCCTGAGGCTCAGTTGTGTGGAGGTCCGTAGTGTTTCAGATGTTTGACAGAATCTCCTATTAAGACAGAAGATTTGGGAACTCAGAAGGCTGCCTCCAATGAAAGATTCATTGCATTCCTCATACTTTTAAGCACAGCACAAGGAAAAGCTTTCCTCAGACTATTTTCAGAAATTTCTCCCTCACCCCAAAACCAGGTCACATACCAAAAGTTCATAGGTCTGTAAAAACAAAATATATTATCTCTATGTTAGGCATATGGGTATTTAGGAACATTTAACCACATTTGCTTCGGGCTTACCTGAAACTGTAGTCTGGGGTTTACTAATGTTCTTGTTTTATTATCCTACCTACTCTCAAGACAATCAGAATTTATCCAGATTGGTAGAGTAATATACACTAAACAGTAAGATAGTTAATAT
>KL278264.1:17333-58455 GCA_000699545.1 Podiceps cristatus | reverse complement strand
TGAGCGAGTGGCTGTGTGGTACTTAGTTGCCTGCTGAGGTTAAACCATGACATGTATTTTTTCTCCACAGAATGAAATGGATGACCTTGACCATTATAACAATGCTCATGCAGTTTTCTATAAGGAGCTGCAGGCTTACCGAGAGCTACTGGAAAACACAAATGTCATCAACTGGGGACAAATTTTTCAGATACAAGGTATAGTCCAGCCTTACTTGTTATAGAGGAAATATAATAGATAAACCAGTTGGTTTAAAAAAATCTTAATGGAGTGTAGACCTTGACATTCTGCTCTGTAGAAAGGATTCTTGTACTTATATAAAACACAAGAACTAGGATATGGCTTTTCTAGCTTTTGAATTTCAGCCACTGTTTCCGTTTCAAGTTCAACTTTTTGCATGTTTGTGTATGTTTATTTTTACTACTGGCCATAGGATCATGTAGACAACATAGAGAAGCAGAGTGGTAGTTACCATGGTAATTCAAGGTTTAGTGAAAGACAATGTTTGGAAGCTGAACCTAGACAAGATGTAAATGGGAAAAAATATACACATTTTTAATAATGGTGCTTACCAGTTAGTAGAAGAATTTGCTTATGGAATAGGTGATTTCTCCATGATTGAAATCCTTGTATTACAGCTAATTTACTGTGACTGAAACTGAGGGTAAGAGTTAGATGGGGAGGTCACTTGGAGAGTGTCTGTGTCCTCATTGTTCTGGTGATAGGATTAGATGAAAAGTGTGGTGCCTTCTGACCTTCACATATGTAAAGCTATAGCCAAAGAGTGGGGCAACCTAGCTTATAATTTTGGAGATTTCAAATATCTGGCTAGTCCCATTAAAAGTGTACTATTGGACTTGATTTAAAAAAAAAAAAAATAAGTATTTTTGAAGTGCCTCAGTGTTTATCTTTGTATACACAGGGCTCCAGGATGGAATATGTGAAATATCTAGAATGGTGGCTTTATCTAAGGAGGTTGATGTGAAAACATCCTCTTTCCAGATGGTTATCCATTCAGACCCGGACACACTGCCAGATGTCAGACTTCAGTATGTCTAAGCACACTACATTGTTTGTTGATGTCATTACTGTAGCAGTATATTTCCTGAAAGTACAGTTTTATCCAAAATATCAGGAAGGATGCTAGGCTTTCTCTGTGACTGGGTCAAAAACCTGACTGAGGAATTACTTGGTAAGGAAGGAACTATTACTTTAAATACTTACCAAGATTTTTCTTTAATCAGTCTATCACTTGTGCAGTTTTATATTTCAGAATAGTCCCTATCCCCTCCCCTCATCATGTATACGTGGGATCCACAGATCAGCTTTCCATTTCTTTTGACTTTCCTGTGTCAAAGCTCCTTAGATCTGATAGATGGATTTGGACTCTCACAAAGTTTGTTTTCACTACGGGGCTTTACACAACTACTTGAGCCTTCTAAGTTTTCTAACATTCCTCTGGCAAGACATCAGTCCAACATCAGACCAGAAGCGTAGGAGAACCAGAGGACCCATTTTTGCTGGAATAAATTTCTCATCAGTGGATATGAAATCCAGAAAAAATCAGTCTTGGAGGATGACAGACTGGAAATCAAATCCTTTCAACTCCCCTGCCCCACCTAATATTTCACTGAGGCTCCTTGCCTTCCTTAACATATTCTCCACTCTTCCTATAAGGAGCTTATATAAACAAAGACCTGAAATGGAGAGGTGCTGCCCTCTGTAATTATTCCCAAACTTCCGTCCTAAGGAGCTCAGCCCACTTTGATTCCCCTTTCTGATATAGACCTGGAAATCTATTTGGCTGGAGAAGACAGCTTTAAATCTAGTGCAGTTGCTTGGAGAATATGAGGCGCAGCTTTCTGCCTAATATGCTTTCTGTACTGTCTCTTAGGATGGACCCTAAATTAACGTTGGCTTACCTGGACATCTCCCATGCCAAGCTGCTCAACAAAGCCTGGTCACGGGGAGGCAACCCAAGGTGCCAGAAATACCTTGCTAACCTCATTTGCTGCTTCCCCAGTGTCTGTGTCTTGGATGACAACAAGAATCCCCTCTCCTGGAGCCTGACAGACCAGTTTGCCACCATGATTCATGGTTATACTCTTCCAGAGCATCGGAGGAAGGGTTATAGTAGGCTTGTGGCTACCACTTTAGCTAAGAAATTACATAGCTGTGGCTTTCCAGCACAGGGTAATGTCCTAGAGACAAATATGCCATCAATAGCATTGCTGAAAAGCATGAACGCCCAGTTTCTTCCCTGCTCATTTTTCAGAGTGATTCATACACCTTTTCATTTTTTAGCCAAATCTCACTTTTAGCCAAACCTCACAAACCTTTTCATTCAGATCAACTGTTGTGCACTGCAGGAGCACTTTGGTGGAATTCAGTAACTTCGGTAAAATCAGAAATCATACAAGAATTCCCAGCGTAAGGCTAAAATTGAAGGTATTAACTGCTCATGACTTCTCTGCTCAGGGAAAACTCTTCATGGCAAATCCAAAAGATTTAGGAATGTTTCTAAGTTTAATAGTTGTAATTCAACTGTAATTATACTGCTTCTAACTGAAGAATTGTTCCTTCTGAATAACCATTTTCTGGAATATCTACAGCAGTATGCTTGGACATCTCTAACCCCATCTGTCTGTCTTGCTACAAGTCCTCAAGCCTCTCCTTTCCCTAGCATGGCATAGAAGAGATTAGTGAAATTAAGAGGCAGAGAAACCTGCAAGGAACAGTCTGAAGAACTTTATTATAAAGAAGTCTTTATATGTATAGTATAGGAACAAGTATGTTTCATTTCTACTGTGTGTCTCTTTTGTGCTCTTGACAAATCTCTCTCTTCTACTCATGGTAGAGCTAAATGTGCAAAGGGTCTATAAAAAGTCTTGCAGATTTTAACTTCAACACATAAATGTTTTATCGCAAGTCACGAGGGCTTGCTAGCAGTCATTTCCATGGATTCTGTTAGTAAATAACTCCAAATGCCTTGCAGATGCTACTTCTGGGAGTGGAATTAAGTCTCCCTGTTTTCAGATCACTCTAAAACTCACTTAAAATTTGGCAGACAGAAGCTGTGAGATACCTACATTGTCTCTCAGTCAAAAATGTCCAAGGGCAGATGTGTGTTGGGAGCAACAAAAAGGATGCTATCACTGAAGGCCATGGGAGGACACATGGAAGTCTTGTATGTGCCCAAGCTGATAAGGTTTTTGCACAGGAGCCTACTAGGAAGATAATGACATGACCAAGAAGTTGTTCCTTGAGCAGCACAACTACCAAAGACAGTTTGCCTATGATACAAAATACAACAGAGGCTCTATTCAGTTGGCTGAAGGCAAGCGGTGCCCTAGGGTACCCTTCCTGATCTGCAGCTGCTGATCCAGAAGGCAATAAATCTCCCAGATGTCACATTTGTTAACCCTGTGCAGGTACCTCCAATGCTTCATGGTGTCTGAAATGACACTAAAGGCAGAACCGCTAAGTTAAGAGAAATCGCTGTCTAGTCTGCACTGACTGTATTCAGGAGATCTCCACGGAATAATGACAATGTGGGCTAAGCCTCTACTTACTTGCCTAGGCAGGGGCTTCTAGTCCAACTTTAGGCATCTTAGAATATTTGAGACACCCTCCCGATGGTCAGAGGCCCAATGGAAGACCAACACTCTTCTGGGCTACTCATTGGACATCAGCCGTCATAAAGCATCTCAAGCAGCATTCAAGATCTAGACAACTGAATTAAGTCTCAAGGGCACATATAGACACTGACAGTCAAACACTTACATTTACATATCTGAATTTGTAGATGAATCCTGCCAATTGCATGTGCTTTTAACTAACAGCGTGTGTTTTGAGATACAACCTACACAGTAGCGTGGGGAGAGCAGCTCTGAAAATTTTGCTTGCTGGAGGTCACTATCCTTTGCTAATGAAGGCAGTTGATTCCAGAGGACATTCATAACTTCTAGTACTTCTGTTGGTTCCTGGTGTTGTATAAATTACTAGTCTGGACCTCCTCCTCCAGATATAGTTTAAAATGGGAGGACTCCTGTTCCACTGGTCCAGTACACTGATTCTCTTTTACATTTTAAGAATCACTAGACTTTGTTATTTAGGCAGTATTCTTAGCTGTTCTTAGCAGTCCATGTTACAGCATTTCTATTTACAAATATATCCCCAGAGAAGAGCAAAGTGGTGGTCTTCTAGTGATAATTTGCCTCGTGAGCAATTTGTCACCTTCACAGAGACTACTTCCACAACAACCCACCAGTGCCTTCTGCTCATGGCAGAATAGAACAGTAATCATTATGCAATGAAAGCTCATCTAAAGATCCTGGATCTCAGCCTGCGAAGTGTACCAAAATCAGATCTCCACTGGAAAATAGAACAGTGGGAGGGTTATTATACTGTCTTGGCATTTAACTTTGACCCAGAGAGGTATTGTACTCTCTCTTACCCCTAGGTATGTCCAAAACTGTATTTGGATCCATCTGGATTCAGAATCAGATTGGATAAAGCTCTGCACAATCTGTTCTGACCTCAGAACTGACTCTGCTTTGGCCTCCTGTGGTCCCTTCCAACCTGAATTACCCTGCAGTCCTGCAAATCTATTGGCGTTCCTGCTTTGCACCGTGATTTTACCTTTTGGATTTGAATGGGTGTGACAGGAAACGGCATGTGACTGTGAAGGGGATGTATGTCTACAGGTGCTGTTTTCTGGTGAAGTTGCTATTTTTCTCTAGTATTTTGTGGATATCTCTGTGCAAACATGTACCCAGCACTGCTGATAAGGTTCCTCACAGACCCAAATTAAATACTTAATGAAGACTTAAGATTTAACCTTAAGTTTATCCACTGAACTGAAGAAGGCCATGACTGCAGCACCTCACAGGAGTCAGGTCCAGCATAAAAGGAGTCCTATTTCCCTTTGAAAAGGAGATTAACTAAAGCCTGAGCGAGAACCTGTTTTGGCAGTCCTGTCTGGCAAAGGAAGGGGAGCAGAAAGGTGGAGGACAGACAAAGGCAGAAGAAAGAGGGCAGGTGGTGGAAGGGGACCCTGTAAAGCTGTGCAGATTCATTCCTGAATTTGTCTGGGATAAAGAGCAAAAGAGAGAAAGAAAGAGACGAGCCATGTGGGGAAGGGAAAGAAGATTTGAGGGGTTAGCCCGTTGGAGAAGCAAGGTTAGGTTGGTCTGTCTACCTGAGAGAATGAGCCATGAGCTTCAGGGAAAGGACCTTAGAGAACCAAGCCTACAGAAAGGCTCAGAAGGGACTGGGGAGGAACCATGGGCCTGTTCATTATGTTTTCTGCCTATTTCTTCTGATACTGACAGCAAGGGTGTCCTTAGTCCTATAGGAAAGCTGAGTAATTGGCTCCATTACTGTGAAGGTGTAATGAAAACAGCATATACCCAGGAGGTGTATTATAGAAAGCAAGAGAGGAAAAAATGCGTTCTACACAGATTCAAGTAAAAAAAAAAAAAAGTAGATTGGTTAATACCCAAAAGACTTTCTTCCTCCAAGGTTTGCCTGTCCTCTAAGCTGCTGGCTTGACTTATGTCAACACTGTCACTCAGATCTCCTTTGATTCAGACAATGTGGACTAGAAGCATAGCAGTGGCATATTGCTGGCCAAACAGCTGCTAGGGAGCCTCTGAACAGCAGTTGTCAATCTGCTAAAAATTCAAATAATATGAGCTCTGACTTCACCTACTTTCAGAGCTTCACACAGTACCCAACAGATCAGCTTGCTGGTTTCCTTCCATGCATCCTTTGACGTCACTAGCAATGCAATCCCACAGGTTAACTAGCAGCAACCCAGGTGAGGGAGAAAGGTTTATGTACCTTTTAGTTTATGTACATAGACCTTTGGAAGGGCTGGATGCCTGGAAGTCTGCGGGGAGGTGATACTTAACACATTCATAGGTTAATTCCAAGGTAACTTGACTTGCAGTGTGTACCTGACAGGATGATATTAATGGAAGGCCCCTCCTGTTGCTAAATATATGCCTGGAGCAGAGTAGGATGTCCTTTTAGGGCACAAAAGGTGGATTGAGACATTCAATTACACTGATATTCAAATATTCCATTATTATTTTAGCTTTCTGAGTTTCCTAATACATTACATATAAGAATGTCACTTGTACGTGCATTGTCGTTTGAAAGACAGCATGTGTATCTGAGTCACTCATATAAGGCTGGCAGATTCTAGTTCATCTATTTTTAAAAACGGAAGATATTTTTTTGAGCAAAACAGGAATTTCTGTCAGGAGGGAGCTACTGGCATACAACAGAGAATTTCTGCAAGACCATAGAAAACTGAGAACTGCAGGAAACGATAATGCTTTGTTAGTGTGTGAGCAGGCACGCAGATTTATACACTCCTGATTCAAAGGCCAATCTGGGTTTAAGGCAGCCCAGTATTTCAGGATGACTGAATATATCCTTGTCTTTCTCGCGTCCAGGTAAGTTCTGACATTGCCTTTGATAGGGCCAGATGTCTACCTCTGGATTCTACCTCCTTCAGCCCAATTAATCCATTTTTACAGAAGCTGTGGAGATCCCATATTTATCGAGAGGGAGAATAATTTCCAGGTAACTACATCTAGCAGTTGTTTGATTTGAAGACAAAAAATAATCATCTGATAAACAGACTCCTCAGCAAAAAGCCTGAGGTGGTCATGCAATGTAGGATCCTGCCATGTGAAAGGCAGAATTTCAGGCTGCTTAGGCCAACAAACGTCCTGGAGGAAAGAGAAGGGCCAGTTCAGACAAGGCTGGCTTTTTGGTTGAGAACCCTCAATGTATAGCCAGTGCAGGGAACTCACTGAAGCACTAATATGAGCTTTGCTGCTTCTGTCTTCTTGCCTTCAGAAAAGTGTTGATAAAAACTTGAAATTCTCATAGAAGTGGATTTATCTTCTTTATCTTCTCCTAGAATTTTTGCCAGTTAATGGAAGAGCATGAGGAAGTATCTGCCATGCGAAGAGAAGATGGCTTTTCATTCATGAAAGAAAAAGTAACATGCTGGGGTCTACAGAGTCAGTACCAACGCAGGCTATGGCCACAGTCTAGACATTCTGATGTCCTCGCAAGAGATTCTCACAGAGGCATACGTGATCTTTTGCCTCTCCATAACCCCTTCTTTTCTGGTCAAGCATTGTATATTAGTCCCAAAATGATATGACTGCTTCATAACTGGGGTGATCCCTTTTAATTGCCAAAAATATTTTTGAGAGAAATCAGCAATTATATGGTGATGTGACAAAAGGGCATCTGCAGTAAAGAGAATGAGCTATGTAGTATTTGAAGTTTTCCTTCTGTTGCACTTTTAGGTGGAGTTTCCTTTAATACATGTCACTCTGCACCTGGGTTGAAGTTTAGACAGCGAGTACCACCAGAAATGCTCATTGACTGCACCGTAGGAGAGTAGGAAGAAAAATAAGGTTTACACTATCAATATCTAGGAGGGCTCCTTCCGATCTGTGACGAGCAAGTTTACAATGATGTGTAAAGACTTTGGTTTGTGGGAAATTCTCTTTGCAATATCTGTTCCCGAAACTTTCTATTTTTCATAGTCAATAAAAGAGTCAGGACAAGCAATAAGCACATAAGAGGTGACCATCATCATGCTCAGTGAGGGAAGGGTCCCCTACGCACTCTATCGTGATTGCTCAGTAAAGAACGATGTTCTTCGCACAGCACTCAGCTGTTGAGCCCTGATGTGCCTGGATGGCACCGTGAGGATGCTGGGCCTGAACCAACAGTACCACTCAGCTCCCACGCTGCCTACGGGGAGAGAGCAGATGTGGAAGTGGGAAGCGGTGACGACCTAGGGCTATTTTGGCTTCCAGTCAATTTTAACTTCCTTTTACTGTCACCAGGAGGTGGGAGCCCTCTGCCAGCTGGAATTTGCAGACAGTGTTTATGCAATGTTTAATAGCAAATCAGAAGGTTCATTACAAAAGCACCAGCTACTTTGCCGTGAGGGCATGCTTTATTTATTGAGGTTATCCAGCTAAGGAATATTCAGGAAAATCTTAATGACCCTCTGGACTCAGGTCAGCTTGGCTTAAGGTTTTTCCTGAGAAGATATCTGCTATAGCAAGTATATAAGTGATATTTCTTTGCATGTGGCAGATACATCTATATTTGTAAAATATTTTCAGGAGTGTTTGACTTACTTGTAGCATTCCATTGTTGGAAGAAAGTCAACAAAAATAGCAGGGAAATGAGAAAGAAATAACAATTAAAGAAGAAATCGCTGCTTTGGAGGTGCAAGTGTCACGTGGTGGAGGGAGAGTTTCTGTTTCTTCTCAAGGTGAGATGCAGTCGGTCAGCTGGTGTGTCTGACAGTAGTGTACCCAAACCGTCTGAGGGAATTGGGCAGACCAACAGACAAAGTACTCTTTTGATTATAACTGTGGGCCTTTTTGGTCAATGTTAGTTGTGAATGAATGTCCTGTTGCTAGTGCAACTAGGTTCTGCCTTTGGAAGTGTGTGAGTCTTGCTTGAAGGAGTTACAGCCTCCGTGATGTCATTCGTCCTGGTGGCCTTGCAAACATGAAACAACTGTGCCGTAACATGCATAATCTGATATTGACATCTTTCAGATGATGTCTCCCTTCTTCTGAATTAGTAAAGACCTAGAAATGGAGGTTTAACCTTTCTAGGGCTGGTGGCAACTGCTGGCAAGAAGTAGTGTAAAGAACAGGGGCCTGTTTTGCTCATGAAAAATTTCTTTTCATAATTTTGTCTCCCAACCCCAAAGTGAAAAAACAGTGTTAAAACTGCGTGCTTTTTTGTGAAATGTTAGAGCTGGAAAAAGACTAAAAAATCCTATTTGATCTGGTTTTATCTTTCCATGAATACATGGAAAAACCTCAGATAGTAGGTTAATGGAGGTCGTGTGAATCAATATGTGCAGAGATGGTTAGATAAGATTAGCTGTTTTGTGCAAACAGAAACTCTCCCAGGAAAACACAGTGCAATCGTATCACCTCCCACCTCTTCATCCACTGATCAGGCTTTCAGTTATCCCATTCTTTCTTTGGCTTCAGAATATTTATTTATAAAACAAGATGAGACTTCTTGTTACATTGGATTTCTTATATTACTGAGATGAATATGTGTTGTTCAAAGGTTAATAGGAGCAAGAAATGCAAAGATCTGATTTGTTTTGAGTACTTTGGTGATATGAGAAGAGCTTAAGAAAATGAAATGTGATAACCAACTTCTAATACTTTTTTTACAGTGAATGTTTTCATAAACATTTTTCAGGAGTAGAGCATGAAAAAAATATTTTTATTCCTGGTAAAGCTAATAAAATTGTGATTTTTCACAGATATCTACTAACTAATGAAAGAGTCACATTCTCCAAGTGCAAACGTAGATCAGAACACAGGCACACCTAAGATTGCAATGGTAATGTCCTGTAAGTTACATTAGTTTTTCTCACAGGAGCCCTGGGCTAAAAAGCAACAGAGGCTGTGAGGATCTGGAGTACTATGACTTCCAATGCAGCAGCTCTGATTTTTTTGAACTTGCTCCCCCTGAGATGCAAAATGGTATCCAATAATGAGGATGCATGGTTAGCGCAGTTGGTGCTTCGGAGGGGATAACAACATGAGGATATACAGCTCAGTAAGCACCATGAAGATATGTAAGAGTATTATACTATTGTATCTAACAAGTTTAACCATCCTTTGACATTGCTTTTCTGATCTGTCCTCTACTGGAACTGGAGACAACTGTGTATTCTTTAAAATGGCCGGGATGAAGGACTGATTTGGAGACATCGATAAATGTTTGCAAAAAGTGGAAAAAAAAATAGACTCCTGTCACCATTACACTCGCATACTCCTCTGTGATCACAGGAGCGTGGGGATTTATGTATTAACAAAAAAAGACTATCAAGTCATAGGCCAGATCCTAAAACATCTGCTAAAAGGCTCGTGCACCTTACTGTGTTCAGGCCTGAAATGGATGGTCCAGGGAAAGAAAAGGACATGAACTTTTGCAGGACTCTTGTAAAGAACAGGAGAAGTTCCATGTTGGCAAGGTCTTCACCTGCACCTACTCTGCAACCTGGATTGGAAAGTAGGAGAGACACAAGTCTTAAAAGTTTTTGCCTCTAGAATTTGAAAACAAATAAAAACCTCAGGGTCAATTTCTTTTCCATCTAACACTTTCATGAATCCAGAAAGTACAGTAAACAGAACTAAGTGAGACGTTTTTTATTCCTTTGTAAAAATTGTCCTTAAAATTAAAAGGAAATTATTACATTAGAACCATACAAGAGGAGGGCAAATTTGCTCCTGAAAATAAAAATGATGCAACCACTTGTGTAATTTTTGATTCTCGTATTATTTTCACTTTTGATTTTTTAATTATTAGTCTCTATCTAGCATTCTACATTTGGACAATCATAGACGTTAGAAGCATCCACATAATGTGAAACATGCACACAGGGCTTATATGGCACAGGACCTGTCCCCCCAACCTGGCAGCTGAAGGCCAAACAAAAGATTCAAGGCTATTGAGAATGGTGCTAAAGGCTGGGGGTTAAAGTAATTAAATTGTGCTCTGTATATCAACTTTAAAGGGGATTGAATCACCTCATAATTATTTAATTACGTACACCCTAATGAGCAGAACCTTTTCTGGGCAAGGAGACAAAGCCGTACGGAGAAGTGTTGATATGAACCCCACCCGCCCCCACCCAAACCAAGGGCATGAGATCAAACAAAAGGGGATATTCAGAGGAGCGTCTCCTTCGAGGAGAAGGAATGAGTGTATTGCTTCAACACCTGCTCTCAGGAGAAACGGCAGGACAGGGAATACTGTCTACTAATGTCAAGTAAAATAGCCAACCTAAGAAAAGCTGAGCTTTAAGGCATACAACAGAGGGTCATCATCGATTATTGCCAAGGCAGAGGCAGGGACTGAATGCTCCTGAAGAGGGGAAGGATCAGAGAGAAAAGCCAAGGGGAGAAGCCACAACGAGGAATTGGGGAATATTGGTATATCCAACCCAGCTTCAAACCCACCTGCCTGCCAAGAACAAACAGCCCGTCTGTTCTGAAGACAGACCCAACAGCCCACATTCACCGCAGAGGCTCTGCAGCGGTTGTCTTTAAGCAGGATAATACAAGCTAGGCACAGCTTCATGGTCCGTATGTCTCTTGGGAGAAACCTGGACTTGGGAGTGTTTCTGGGGGATACGCTTTCAACAAACACACATTACCACATGAAAATTGGGTAAGAATGTGAAAGCTGAGGGTCTGTATTATTTAGTCCAGATTAGATGATCATAGAATCATAGAATCATAGAAAGGTCTGGGTTGGAAGGGACCCCAAGGATCATAGAGTTCCAACCCCCCTGCCACAGGCAGGGACACCAACCTCCAGGCCTGGATCTAATAGGTTGATCCATGAGTCATCAATTACTTCACACTTCTGGTCCACTTCTGCCCTCCCCCAATAAATAAAAAATAAAAGAACACCACTTTGTTTCAGAAGTACCGGAAACCTTCATTGAGATGTAATGTTGTGAATTATTTTGGCCGAAGAATTAAGAAGGCAGGTATCATGAAAAAGTAATTTAAACATTTTTGAAACAAATTGATATTGATTAGACCTCTAGGAACGTGCTACAGCACACATTTTATAGGGTTTGGGGATGACGTTAAAAGAAATAGCAGGACTGAGGTCCAGGTCTGAGATAGAAACTCCAGGCGGAGGGTGGAAGGTGAACCTCTGCAGGAGGCTGGTGAAGAAGAGGAAGAGCTCCATTCTGGCAAGAGTCTCACCGGCACAGATCCTCCGCCCTGGAACAAAGTGCAGAATGGCCATAAGTGAGTCAGTGGGAGCTGCTTCTTCAATAATTGGAAGAAATAAAGACACCAACTCTTATTCTAAAAACCTTATTCAAATATCATGCAGATTTAAAAATACACAAATAGGGTCTCTAAAAAATAAGTATTGTGGATATGATAGACAAGTTAGCCAAAGACTGATGTATAGAATCTTAATTGAGTGATGACAGAACCTGCAAAGCAGGAGAAATTCCAGAGAAGGAGCAGCCATCGTGGGGGTCCGAATTTCCCATGCTTTGGTAAATGGTTCTGGTATGTAAGCTTAGGTGAAACTCATGCTCCGTGGAGGCTTCAAAAGGCAACTTTTTTCCATCCTTTGATTTTACACAGAATTTGGATTTTTATATAAGGCAACTCCTCTTTGTTGGAACAGTATATGAAGTGTTGATCCCAGGCAACATTATCGTGACTTTTAAAAAGGGATGTGCAAAACCAAAACATGGATCTCCAGGAAAGGCACAGAAGCCACGTCTACTGTGTGCTTTGTCTGTGGTCATAGCCGGTGCAGCTGGGTATGGTAAGAGTCAGAGACAAAGCACCCCAGGCCATAGAGAAGTTGTGGGCTACAGATGGTAATGCAGAAAGGTGTCGTCTAAACTATCATGGAATTTGCTGAAAATCTCTGGCATATTTAAGAAGGCAGTACAAATTCTCATTTATAATCATTGAATACTAACTGAGAAACTAATAACATCCAGGGACTGGAGGAATTAGCAGACATTTGTGAGTACTGTCTCCTATCAGAGGTGTGTCCTGAGAAATCTGTGAAATATGGGTTGTGAAATAGTCCCAAGAAAAAGACAGTGTGGAGGCCAGGCTTCAGTAACAAAAAACCACTGGGACAAGTAGTTCTTGTCTAAGATCTGTACTTGCAACAGCAGTAAAAGGGAAAGCGAAGGCACCTGCTGAAAAAGGCATGAAAGCATCTTTCTTCACAAATTTTCCATTGGCATCAAGAAAGTGCTCGGGATAGAACATGTCTGGTTTCTCCCACTGTGATTTGTCTTGTAGGACAGAGGTCAGTAAGGGGATGATGTAGGTTCCCTGCAAAATAAGACAGTGGAATTAATCCATGGACAAATATTGTGGTGGCAGTAATGGCAATAAGTCTTCGAGACTGTCAGCCCGGGGAAAGAGAATATTCTGACTGCTGTTATGTGACTTCATTGGAGAGTTCATGTTTACCACGTTAACCAGATTTGAGAAAGAAGAAATGCTAGAAGAAACAATCCTGTAGGTATCTCACCTTGGGAATAAAATAGCCTTTGAGAGTGACATCTGCAGCAGTCTCATGAGGCAAGTTCAACGGCAGGATATTAGCAAACCTCTGAATTTCATGGATGACAGCATCCGTATATGGCATCTGAGTTCGATGCTCGATCCTTGGCGGGTTTGACCCTATCACTTGCTCTATCTCTTCTTGGACCTTTCCTGAGGAAAGAATCAGTTATAAGAAAGAGAAAAGGACTCATTCATCCCTCAGACGTACTGGGCTTTACTAATGTAAAGCACAAAAGGTCTCGAGTGAAAAACCACAAATGCTCCCAAAATCATTGTTTTTTTCCCTTTCAGAAATAAAGGTGGACAGTTCTACAGTGTTTGATTATTTCTTTACCAATAAAAACCCCAAGAACTTGTATTTTTTTCCCCCCTCTTCTGCCTTAAGTTTCTTGCTCTGATGAAGAGGTGTCTCAAATCCCCACTTGACTCCTAACAACCTGTACCATAAGTGAGATGTTGTCAGACAAAGAGCAATTCCCTGAATCTTCTCATGTATTTAAAACCTCGGTACAGTCCATTTAACATCTGCTCTGGTCTTTGGTTTATCAACAGCCTGTTTCGGGGTGAAATCTAACCTGATTTTGTTGGCCAACGCAGGCCAATTTTAATTAATGAGATTTTACTGAGCAAAGGAGCTGGCCCACAGGAACTCTGTTTATAATCTACTGGGAGTCTGACTAGTGTGCCCCTCGGTGCGTCTGAACCACAGGGCACAGTGATGCCTAGACAATAATTAGCTGGAAATCTTGGCTTTTTATAACTTAGTGTATTAACAGATATGTTGATCCTCCAGATTCCTGTTCAGGTCCTAATGCCCCAAGTGTAACAGCATCTGTCCTAAAATCACTTACTCTGAATTTCTGGGTACTTTAGCATCAGCAGAAAGCTCCAGTTTAGTGTGGTGGAAATTGTCTCAACACCAGCAGTAAACAAATTGCTCACCAAGCTTAGCAAGTTGCTATTATGGAAATACCCATTGGTAGTGGATTTCTCCTGAAAGAAGTGGTTGAGATAAAAGGATGAAAACTTAAAGCTTTCCATGTGAAAACATTTACTAAGAAATAAATCCTATATTTTTAAAAAAGTGTGAAAGACAAAGAGCAGCTTTGGGCTTGTACCTGAAGAAGAGTGTTGACATAGGTTTTGTGTTTTGCATGATCTCTGTGTTTACTGGGGCCAGCTGCAAAAATCTGGGTTCTCTCTGAAGAAGGTGACCCAGATATACCAGAGACCCCAAATAAGAACCCCAGTAAAGCCCAGGTAGTGGTTTTGTTCTGTAACACATTATGTTTTTTAAAGAGACAGAAGGACTAGGACAACAGAGAGAGCAGATAAAAAGATGCAGCCTCTGTAAATGTATTGATACAATCTGAAGAAAAGCATAAATAAGGTTAAATATTTGCTAATTAAATGGGGTTGGAACTGCAACAGAGTGAAATATCTGTTCAACTCTACCAGTTTGTTATATGTGTTTTGTCAAACACAGATGCCCTAAAGAAATACAGCTATAAGGACAAAAGGAAAATTGTAAATGTCTTCATATAACCATAAAAATTGGAATAAATGAGAAAAGATTCAGTTACCTCCTGCTGTTTAACCAGGAAAGCATCAATAAAACTTCTTTGATCATTTTTGTCCAGGGTTTTGAGGTATTCTATAAAAGTAACTTGTACAAAAGCATGGAATTCATCTCTGTTTCGGAGAAGAGTCTTGTTAGCCCTTAGGAGGAATCCAAGGTATGGGAAGATGTTGTACATCTACAAGAGTGAAAGATGTCAGAGAGAATTTACCTGCCAGAGGTCTGGAAACACTATAGTAACAAATTAATACTGTTGTGCCTGTTTTGCAGATACAAAGGCAAAGACTTAGCATTAATGTTTTCCTTTTTTTGAACATGAAAATGCTATTGGATGAATTCATGGTGGAAAATTCATCAAGGATCACTGAATACATGGAAAGCTTTCAGACCTAAATTACTATTTTGCAGGAATACTGTAGCTGTCAGACTCAAACACCTGCAACTTGCCACCAGGGAGATGGAAATGTTGGCCAGCAACTTCTTTTATTGTCTTAACCAGCTCTTCCTCTATTTTTTTTTTCCTTCTGTTTCCAAGCCTAAAGGAACAGAAGTGAATCTGGTGTGTAACAGAATTGCATGCAAATATCAGAGAGTATTTATTACTCGTTGAGACATTTCAGTGTACTAGAAGCACGGGAAAACAGATATTGTATCAGGGCTCCTTGTACAGGTGGACCACATATTTGTCAAACACAGGTGCCCTAAAGGGACCACATGGGACAGCTTCTCCCTGCCCCATGTTCTGAGAATGTACTGTTTTGCCCGGTCACTTTATATGTGTGAGCTGTATTTTTGGGGAATGCTGAGCCTGTTGTTCATGCACTAGATGATCTGTTTCTTTCAGTCCAAATGTAGCACTCTTCAAACTATAACTTAAGTATGTTTTTGAGAGAGTAGGGGTTTGATTGTTGGCTTCAAGATTCCCAGACTTTCTCTCGAGCTTTGTTTTCCCCCAGAAAGTGCTTGTAAACCTATTATCTCTCAGTGTCTCAGATTTTTTCTGTTTAATAGAAACAATTGACTACCAGCATTACTATGTTCCTATGGCGTCCAGTGGAACAGCAACATAAAAATGTTTATCATTACCGTAACCAAAGGTTTCCCAGCAAGCCTCATGTTTTCATTGGTCAAATGTAGAAGTCTCACAAATCTGGAGTCTTTGTAGTCAAATCGTTTTCCAAGTAATATTGACACAATTATGTTAGCAACAGCTGCGTTAATTATCTTACTAGCATCAAAGGGCTTTCCTATACAATGAATAAAAGCACATATTACATTGTGACAAGAGATTTAATTTGTAAATGTAAATTTAATACTAATTATTACTATTTATTTTGTTATGATTGATTGCTATTATTGATCATTATTCAAAGTTATAATATCATGCCAAGATACGAAAATACCAGAGGACCCAAATTCATCAAATTGATTCAGCCTTAAATACGTTTCTTAAAAAGGTCTGAACTTGAGAAGGTTATTGGCAAGCCTCTGGGTACTTGAATAAAACCTTAGAGGTTTGAAGAATGAATCATCTACTCACCTTCTTGTGACTCAATGGTGTCAGCCAGATACTTGTACTCCTCCACAATGCGATCCTCAATGGCCCTTTTCCCCATCCCAAAGTCTCTTAAGGTTGTGAGAGTAAACCTTCGCATCACCTTCCAGTTTTCACCATGAGCAAAAACAATCCCTGACACAAAGGGAATATTTTAAGGGGGCAGAAGTTTTTAAATAACTAATTTGTAGACAAATAATGCAGATATTTAGTAGCAGTCACTTAAAACAAGCTAAATTACATCTGGCTGAGGGAAAAACAACTTTTCCTCAAGTATTTTCAAGCCTCAACAATAGGTTTATTCCAGAAAAAAAAAAAAAAAGGAAGAGGTATTTAATCAAATCTTAAGAAGAATATATATGAGAGACACTGAAAGAAAGAGGGCATTGGAAATTCAAGTTCAAACTGCTGATAATGATACTTTGAAAGTGGAATGTAATTGAGATCTCACATCTCTGATGATTGCAGGAGAAACCTGACTATGCAGAAATATATTTAAAATTTACATAGTGTCTTAAGACCTCCTCAGTAATTTTTTTCACTGAAATTGTTACACCATGTAACTAATGATTTTAGTTACATTTTTATCAAGGGCAAAAATAAGGTATAAAGAAAGCTTACATGAAATAATGTGATCAAAAGATACAACTGTTAAAATGTTCGCAGAATTATTCCTGAATTTTTCCAAGGGTAAATATGAAACTCTTGGGCAAAATTAGAATGAAGTTTGTATGTGAAATTCTCATTTGGAAACCCAGCTCAGTATACAGTGTTTCCCTTATTAAAATAAATCTCTGATTCTGTATGTGTTCCATTCTCTTGTCACATTCAGCTTTTAAAAGCACTATTCACCACTTGAAATGAGAAGTGGCAGTATAATACTTATTTCAGGAAGAGAAGGTTCTATGATAAGCCCAAAACAACAGAAGTCCAGAACCATATCATGAGTCCAGAACCATATCATTTGCCCCATGCCTGGAGGTGTTCAAGGCCAGGTTGGACGGGGCCCTGGGCAACCTCGTGTAGATCCAGGCCTGGAGGTTGGTGTCCCTGCCTGTGGCAGGGGGGTTGGAACTCTGTGATCCTTGGGGTCCCTTCCAACCCAGACCTTTCTATGATTCTATGATTCTATGAGTTAGAAATGCCTTCCCTGGTGTGCGTGCCCCTGGTCTAGAGCCTGAAAATGTGACACTATCCATTATCTGTTGCTGTGGTTATTGTTAGAGTTATGGTTGTTTTGTTGTCACCGTCAGTAGTTTCAAATTTGAATAAATGCACTGAAGTCAATGAAATTGCTCCCTATTTCCAAATGGCTTCCCTATTTGCTCTGATCTAAAGTGATGTGCCAGCTTCTGCTTCGTCTGTAGAAAAAACTTTTTGAGTAAGTCAAGCTGATAAGGCAAAATAAAACCAACTTACCATATCCTTTGGTCAAATCTTCAAAAACTGGGATTTTAGGTCTCTCTGCAAATGCATCTGCCTGGTTTATGAGAGCTTCCTTCACGGTCTCATACCCAGAAATCACAACTATTTTCCTTTGCCCCATCTGAACACTGAAGACTGGACCGTATACTTTTGACAGCTGTCAGAAGAAGACAACAGTGATTTACAGCTTTTACAGCTTACAAAGAAATTCACCACCCTTTCAGTGCTGCTTATTTTCCTATCCTGCCTCTGAGTTACTAAAATGTTAAATGTTTTCTTAAGTACAGACAAAGAGAATTGATTTATATAATGTGAACATAGCAGACATTACGATGGCTGATGACTAAATGGCAGTCAGGTGGGGAATCTCATCATGCTAAACCAAGCAGAAGGGTTAACAGCTGAAACCCTAAGTCAGTGAAGGGTTGTGCTGACAGCTCCATCTTCTCTCAGGACCCCTGTACATTCAATTTTTGACTCATGTTTTCACACTGTTCTCTATGTTACTGTTCTTTTGTTTACAGGCTAAGCCTGTTGAAAACTTTGCTACTGTTATTGTATAAAAAGCCCAGTGTGTTTCTGGGCCAGGATCTAGCATTAGGTAAATTCTCACTTTTTACAGTCTACGTCCACCATGAATTGCTCTCAGAGACAATGTTTACCTTTAGCTGGTACCTTTTTAGTTTGTACAGGCAGATTTATTTTCATATAACTCAATGTTCCTGATTCTTCTGACAACAGGAAGGGGGGATTCCTGACTGCACTTATTTTCTAGTGTGTTTGCACAGAGAAATAGAAGGCAACTATTTAGCATTGATATGCAAAATGTCAGTAATTGGTAAGTAAGTCCAGCCAACTATGTGAAATAATATAGTACCAGCAACACGTGTCTGAATTAAGAGTGTCGTCTTTGATGGTGATACTGTTATCCCAGACTGCTGTAGCTGTGACAGAATATGATCTTTTCAAAGGGTGTTCTCCAGTAAGGACTTTCCAATGCTTGCAGTGGTGATGCTCGAGGTGAGCATATGGTCTTCAGATGCATTTACACACTAACTGTGTGTGAATATTAAACCTTGAGCTAAGCTCGACCCAGAGAACCAACCTCCCCCAGTAGAGTGGATTCACTGAATTACAGCAGAGACATGTTAGTTCTGTTGGCCTGAAGAGAGAAGGAGTTTGCTTTTGCCAACACAATTAGGCTGCATTGGATAGCTACAGCGATGTTGTAGATACTGCATCGGAGTGGTCTTTTGATTTGTGGATGTAACATACATACAGACATGTAGGTGCAAATATCCCTTTTAAAGTCATCAGCAAGGAGGACATGGAGTATCAATGTCTAAGTAGAAAAACATCTAAGAAAGGAGCAGGTTCATAGAAGTCTTCTGACTCAAAATCAGGAAAGTCCTACAATAAACTAGGTAAAGGAAGCACTAGGAGAAAACCAAAAGATTTATTACTTTGGTTTGCTTAGATCTTTCTGTATATTCTGCCAACTGTTGGTTCTGAATATTAAGAGAATATATAGTTATCTTCAGCTTTTGGGGAAGAAAGGAGGAAAGGGAGATGAGAAGCGTTGCTAAATCAGTGAAGGCAGGAAGCTGCAATTGTAACCCCAGACACATCAATCAGTGGAAGCTGGAGTGAGACCACATATCAAAATCACTCCTTGTCAATTACCCTTTTCTCAAAATGACCTCAAAATAAGGAGAGCACTTGTTATTAATTTGAGAGTCGTTTAAGGCTAAAACCTAGATGCATGAAGTTGCATGGAGAAAGTATTACAATAAAGAACAAATCTCTCTGCCTTCGAAGTTTTCTGCTCAAATAACAGTCTCCCGTCCCTTGCTAAGGCTCATCTGTGGATACGCCTTAGCAAGGGACGCCGGATGCAATAGGAGAAGCTCTCTGACATCTCAGGCTATGGGGCTTGATGATACGTGCAATTAAAAGACCAACAGAAAAGATAATGACTACCTGTAGATAAGTCCTGTAGGGTCTCTTCAAATCAAACAAATGCAGATTTCCAATGATAGGTAATGGTCTTGGTCCTGGGGGAAAATTCTTCCTCCGGTGGTTATTCCAGAAACCTCTCATTTTCAAAATGGATAGAAAAGTCAGGATGAACACTAAACCAATGGAAGTGCAACTGCTCCAATCCATCTCTGTTCAGCCAAGTACTTGCTACAGAAGAGAAAAGAGAAAATGTGGACTCTGGATCTCTGTCCTCCTGTAAAAATGTCCTGTGAGTGACGCTTGTACTAGTCCATAAACCTCTTTCCCAGTGAAGGGTATGTTTTTCTTGTGATTGGTGACTGGTTTTGTTCTCTTCCCCTGTGCTTGCTAATGAATCCTCAGTACAGTCCAGTTTGCCAGCCAAGCGTGTGTGACCGAGTGAGCGTATGGCTCGCTGTCCAAGCATGAAAGTCCAAGAACATGGAGAACTACAGGTCATCAACCTGGTGTTTGGTATAAAAGTAATGAATTCTGAATGCTCTTCAGGTTACTGATTAGTTATATTTTCGTCATTAGTATAGGCACAGCCTTGGTAGCCTGAGAACTGAAATCAGAATGCCAATGCCCAAGTGATTTGTACACAGAGATCTTTTTTTTTTTTTCTCTTTTTTTTTTTTTTTTTTTTAAGGGTTTTCTTTCGCTTGTTAGTATGACTTTGCTTCCATTGAATTCATTGGGAATTTCAAATCACAGAATCACAGAAGGGCTGAGGCTGGAGAGGACCTCTAGAAGTCATCTGATCCAACCTCCCTGCTCAAGCAGGGCCACTGAGAGACAGTTGCCCTAGTCTATGTCCAGACAGCTTTTGAATACCTCCAAGGAGGGAGGCTCGACAACATCCCTGGGCAAGCTATGGCAGTAATTGGTCTTTCCCACAGTAAGAAAGTGATTCCTGATGTTCAGAGGGAACATCCCGTGTTTCAGGAGGCCCATTGCCTCTTGTCCTGTCGCTGGACACCACTGAAAAGAGCCTGGCTCTGTCTGTACCCTTCCTCCAGGTGTTTATACATACTGATAAGATCCCCCTAAGCCTTCTCTCCTCCAGGCTAAATGGTCCCACCTCTTCTAGTGTTTCCTCATATGAGATGCTCCAGTTCCTTCAGCATCTTTGTGGCTCTTTGCTGGACTCTCTCCAGTATGTCCATATCTTTTTTGTACTAGGGATCCCAGAACTGGACACAGCACTTCAGGTGTGGTCTGCCCAGTGCTATGTCGAGGGAAAGGATCACCTCCCCTCGGCCTGCGAGCAACACTCATCCTAATGCAGTCCAGGATACCAATGGCAATGGCACATTGTTGCCTTATGTTCAACTTGGTGTCCATCAGGACTCCCAGGTCTTTTTCTGTCAAGCTGGTTTCTGGCTGGGTTGGTCCCAGCATGTACTGGTGCTTGAGATTGTTCCTCCCCAGGTGCAGGACTTTTTGCTTCTCCCTGTTGAACTTCATGAGGTTCCTGTCAGTCCATTTCCCCACCCTATTGACATACCTCTAGGTGATGGCACAACCTTCTGGAGTATCAGCCACCCCTCCTAATTTGGTGTCATCAGCAAACTTGCTGAGGCTATACTCTGCCCCATCATCTAGATCATTAATGAAGATATTGAACAGAACTGGACTCAGTATTGACCCCTGGGGTACCCTGATAGTTACTGGCCTTCAACTGGACTTCACACCACTGATCTCTAACCTCTGTACCTGGCTTTTCAGGAAGCTTTCAACCCACCTTGCTGTCTGCTTATCCAGCCCATACTTCAACAACTTGTCTATGAGGGTCTTATCTTATGGCATACAGTGTCAAAAGCCTTACCAAAGTCTAAGAAGACTTCTTGTGACTAAGAAAACTCGTTCTTGTGACTAAAAAGCTACAGCAGGGATGTATGAGAAAGAAGATGGAGAAGTCTAAGTGGTGCCACAGAAGGCGTGGTTTGCTCAGTTCCTGCTGGGAGCACAGCACTGGTTGTCTGTTCCAGGCAACAGTGCATGCCCAGAACCTGTTTCAGGTGTGAAAGAAGATCTTTCCAACTTTGAAGACAACATTGGTGACAGATTTGAAATCAAGAAGGACTTTTTATTTTTCCATGCTTTTATCCTTTTCATTAATATGCACATTATTCTGTAGTAAACTGAATTAATTTTCACTTCCAGAGAGTGTAAAACCACATGGAATCACCCGAGAGCCCTCTATGCATCTGCACTGCAGTTCTGCATCGCGTGAACATTTTACGTTTCCTTGTCTTGGGTTGAGCAGTTATATTTCTGTCTGTGTGTGTGTGCATTCAGGGCACCGGTGCAGGGATAAATTGTGTAATGGACCATTTTCTCTAGGCAGTTTGGATGTAGCTGTGCTGGAGGTGTGGAAGGTGAAAGCCCTTAGGTTTTTGTGTGTGTATGTGTAGATCAGTGCAATACCTTTTGAGGTCTGGCCCTGAGACTGGCCCTGGCCTCTTTCAGCGAGGGGAACATGCAGAGGCGTAGGGAAGGACAGAATGAAATGGACTTTGTTACCTCCCTCATGAGATTCATCCTTACAGTGATCACCACCTTCCCTTTCAAGGAGTGGCAGGAAATCAGGACTGCTGTCTGCCATAATGGTGGGAGAGACACCTCCGGCTATAAGCCAAGGTGGGCTTGGGCTAAAAATCCCCTACTGGCTTCAGAAGTACCAAACTCCCCACATAGGACTAGAGACACTGATGTTTCATCTGGATGTTCCAGGAAAAGAAGATGACAAAGAAAAGCCCTAGGAACGTGGCACTGCGCAGACCTCATGAGTCACTGGGGGGACAGTGATCCCAATGGAGGGAGAGAGGTCCAGGTCTGAGATGGAAACTCCAGGCGGAGGGTGGAAGGTGAACCTCTGCAGGAGGCTGGTGAAGAAGAGGAAGAGCTCCATTTTGGCAAGAGTCTCACCGGCACAGATCCTCCGCCCTGGAACAAAATGCAGAATGACCATAAGTGAGTCGGTGGGAGCTGGGAGAGGAGAGGAGAGGAGAGGAGAGGAGAGGAGAGGGCACCTCCCGTGGGAAAGGAGTTTTAGATGTTCAGTTCCCCACAGAGCCCTAAAAACAAAATGAAAGGTACCTGCTGAAAAAGGCATGAAAGCGTCTTTCTTTACAAACTTCCCCTCAGAGTCGAGGAAATGCTCAGGGTAGAAGATGTCTGGTTTCTCCCACTGGGATTTATCTCGCAGGACAGAGGCCAGTAAGGGGACAATGTAGGTTCCCTGCAAGCCAAGGCAGAGCAGTTATTGCACTGAGGATGGTGTTGCTGTCACCACCAGAGCAATGGTGAGTGTTGGAGCTCAAAACACCCACTTTAATAAAGGACCTCTTGCCAAAGTAGCCGTGAGAACCCCAAGGTGAGCAAGCATCTTTGGATGCAAGCAGGACTTGAGCGGGAGATGTGTTACGCTTGAGACAGTGGGAAGAGAAGTAGACAGAAGTTGTCTCACCTTAGGAATGAAATAGCCTTTGAGAATCACATCTGCAGTAGTCTCATGAGGCAAGTTCAACGGCAGGATATTAGCAAACCTTTGAATTTCATGGACAACAGCATCTGTATATGGCATTTGGGTTCGATGCTCAGTTCGTGGGGGGTTTGACCCTATCACTCGCTCTATCTCCTCTTGGACTTTTTCTGTGGAAGGAAAAGGAATCATACATCGATAGACTACCGGAATGTCTCTTTCTTCTGCTAGGAATAGTGGGATGTGGAAAATTCACTTTTTGTTCAGTGCTGCTCAATGTCAAGTCACATTTGAGGTGACCTAATGAGAACAAAGCCACTGATTACCTAGTTTCCACTTACTCTGAATTTCAGGATATTTCATCATGAGCAGAAGGCCCCAGCGTAAAGTGGTGGATGTGGTCTCCATGCCAGCTACAAACAGATTTCTCACAACCTCAGTTAAGTTTTCATTATGGAAATATCCATTGGCCTTTCCATTCTCCTGGAGAAATGAAACAATAATAATATCAGCTGATTAAAGATTCAACAAGGCACTTTTTCATTGGAGAACAGGGAAAAGCTTACAGGAGGTGAGTGTAAAGGATAAGAAGGTTTTCAGGGTATGCCTTGAGAAACCTGTTCTAAGCTGAATCTTAAGATAGAGTGTTTGGACTGCCCATGCTGCCCACAAAAACACATACTCAAGTCAACAAATGTCTTCAGTTTGGATAATGTCAGTGATGACAAGAATGTTTTGGAAAAGAGTGAGCAGTCACTAGGGCCACCCATGTGATGCGATTGTCTTCTTCAGAATTTTTCTGCCTAGGGGTCATGGAGCAGAACATCTTGAAGAATGATATTTGTCGGGAAAAAGAATAAATTTGCTGTCAGAGCTGAGTTTTGACATGAAATCAAGAGGTACTGGGGACTTGGCCCATGATGATATTGCTTTACCTGTCACTAGCATCAAAAGAGAGCCTAAAAGGGAGGTTCACGTTCCCCTGTAATCCAGCAGCCAACCCATGCTTTTGCTATAGCAGAATTGGGCTGAAACCTCATGAGGACATACCAGATAGAGGTGAGGGCTCGGTACAAACACTGCCACCATTTTACAAGAACTGTAAAACTAGTTTTCCTGAAGCAGGTAAATGAAATCTGCAAACTGGCAAGTGAAACTGAGAAATACAGACCAAAGAGCCTTGGGCTTAGAGCTTTCCCTGGGTATGCCTCTGTGAAGGCGGATGTGAATTTTAAAAAAGAGGCAGAAATACTGGGGTACAGAAAGGGATTTTACACCACACGTAAACACAGTTTCTTATACTTTGTTTGCTGAAATAGTGTTTTATATTTTCCTGATAAATTTCTGGGGACAAATAAAAGATGCTTCTCTGTCACCAATTTATCTCCTAGCTGAAATGACTGCACAGTCTTTCAGCCTGACCACAGTTTTTGGCAGGACTTTTGCACATGTTAGATCTCTAATGAAGAACATTTGTTTATATACTAAGCCTTGAAAGGAAAGTGAGGACATTTGAAGTAGCTGTTAGGATTCAATTACTTCTTGTTGTCTCACGAGGAAAGTGTCAATGAAGCTCCTCTGGTCGTTTCTGTCCAGGGCTTTGAGATGTTCTATGAAAGTCACCTTGATAAAAGCATTGATTTCTTTTACATTCTGAATAAAAATTTTGTGGTCCTTCAGGAGGAATCCAAGGACTGGGAACGTGTTGTACATCTGCAAGATGCAGAGATAGCAAGGAAGAAAAAACAGCTACTAAGCAAATGTACCACAGTTCAACAGCATATATTAAGAAAAACTCTTACAGAAAATGGTGTATAGCCACTCAAGATGCAATATGTTCCTTTGCCCTCCTTTTTCCCTGGGCAACTGTGTAAAATTTCTTCCCTCTTACACTGAGTATTAATCACACTAGTCAATGATTGTCTAGAAAACCCATGTTTGTGCATATGTCCATGACAAAATTTCCTACCTCTCCAGTCCTAGAGAATTCATCCCTCCCTCTACACACTGGTTACGATTGGGAATCTCAAGTTTAAAAGGCAGTTACAGGCATTCCCACACTGATTTTGACCTTGTTTGTAATGGGAGATGGGGAATAATGACCGACTTCTATGGCCAGGGGACGCAATCCTTGTATCATATTAAATGTTCTTCAATTCTTCATGAAAGGAGGCAATTATAATTTCCCAGGCTATGCTGCTAAGAGAAACCCAAAAATAACATCAGAGGTCCACTTTCTGCCATTTCACGGTGCATTTGGTATGTATAGATAAATGTGTTGCAATGATCAGTGTTGGAGAGCTGTACCTCTGTATACCGCTGTATGATCATGCTTTTGAAGAACAACATTCAAACACTATGAATTACCGAAACTGATGGAGTTCCAAAAATCCTGACATTTTCATTCACCAATGACAGGAGCCTTTTGAATGTGGGGTCTTCATAGTCATATCTCTTTCCAAGCAATACGGATACAATGACATTAGCAACAGCGGCATTCATCATAAGTGTCATCTCAAGGGGCTTCCCTAGCATGGGGAAAAGTGGTGCAAACGAAAAAGTCAATAGTTATTCTAATTAATTAAAGTAGCATGCAGAGGCTCAGTGAATCCTGGAACATAATAGGCACAGAGCTGGCAGGAGAAAAGGCTCCACATCTCAGTGTTTGCACGTGTCTAACAGCATTTTGACAGACCAGAGACTAAATACAAGTCTTTTGTGTTCCCCTCCATTTTCTCCAAGGTTATTGCAGCCCCGGGTCTTTGTGGCCCTTCCCCAGGCTGCTCTGTTTGGGCATACATGATCTTAAAGTTTCCTGGTATAAGGGAAACTCAGCATTGCTGCTTCCTCCATCAGCGCTGTCCTGGGCTGTCTGTTATCACCACTATTCTTTGAGAGTTGGACTGTGTCCCTTTAGGTCCTTGAGGTCCAATCTCCTAACTCAGTAGCTCTTGGTCATTCAGTCTTACCTGCTGTCACTTCTACATCTTCTAGATCTCTCTGGTAGACCCTCTTTGCAGCTGGATACAGCTCCTACACTCAGGGGTTCAAGGTGACGACTTGAAGCCTGAACTAGAATGATGATGTAGAAATCTGTTTTTATCCCAAGTCTGCTTGGTAGGAGGAGCTACCCACTGAAGTCCTGCTGTTGGTAATTGAGCCTAGTGAGAAACAATCTTAGATGATTCTGGGGAAATACGTAACTGGATGTTCTGCCTCCTATTGGAAGGGATTTCCCAGACATGTAACTTTAGGGACAATCAATTTTTTGATATAGGTATGTGAGTCCTTGCTCACATACCTATATCAAAAGAGATATCAAAAGAAGAGCCTTCTGCTCTCCGGATGCCACTAAATCAAAGGCGCTGCACGTGGAAGAAGAAATTACTCTTCTCAGATGTGCTGTTTGATATCTGACTCTATATTTGACTTCTAATGCCTCAATAAATCCTTTCCATTTGCAAGTCAGGTAACTGCCAGGTAGAGACACAGAGACAGACAGTTTGTATAAAGTGCTCAGAGTATGGATGCTGGAGAAACTCTGAAAGAGTTCAAGACTCTTCTTCCTTGACCCCTGACATTATTGTAGGAGGCTTGAGGAAAATCAGTGTGTTATAAAGGTAAGATTCCCCCTACCTTTCTGTGCCTCAATGGTGTCTGCCAGGCATCCATACTCTTCTACAACACGATCCTCTATGGCCTTCTTGCCCATTCCAAAGTCTCGTAAGGTTGTGAGAGTAAATCTTCGCATCACCTTCCAGTTTTCTCCATCAGAAAATATAACTCCTGAAATGGAAAAGGAAAACACAGAGGTAGAAATTTTGTCTTGAGAGCAGAGATTCCTCATCTACCCTGAATCCTGGTAAAGATGAGTGTTGGTGGGAAACCGGTCAAGCTCTCAAGACATATTGTCTCCCCATGTAGAATGACATAAGAAAGGAAAGATATGCCAGGAGAAACCTCCAAGGGAAGCAGCCACCATTCTGAGTTCATGAGGTGTCTGATGTGTCCTGAAACATAAGGGTTTTTGTTCAGCTGTGTTTAGAACAGAGAGCTGGATTCGTGCCTTTGGACATCACTTGGGGTAATAAATGTGCTCATTAACCTTAGAGGTCTCCCTTAGGTGAGATGCATCCTCTCTCAAGAGCACCTGTGTTCTTACGTAGACTGTAGAGAGTAAATGAAACCTCAAATATGGGCATCTGTTTGGAAAATGTCCCCACTTGGTGGGGGTAGTACCTCTCCCACCCCTCCCTAGAAAAGCTGCGGAGAATTCTCAGTGGCATCTGCAGAGAAGTTTCAGTGAAGCTGGAGCTGCTATTTACTCTTCTTGCACCTATCGTGCTCTCTTATTCTTGCTTAGAGTCTTGCTCAAGAAACTGTCCCTAGTGAGGAAAGAAAACATTTGCAGATGGTTTGGCATTTAACAATACATTTGTTACTCAAAGCTGGTCACAAGACACAGATGTGCTCTCCCTTGCTTTCCTGTCAGAAGATGACAGTCTCTCATGTCCCGACTTCCATGTATCAATATTTATGGGAATTGAAAAAATCAGGCTCAGGGTCTAACACCTGTGGTGGGTGAAATCTGCACCAGAAGAACTCAGAGCAAGAGTGAGCTCCCTCTAGAAAAACAAACTAAAGGCTTGGGTTATTGTTTATTCTCTCTTAAAGAGAGATTTATTCTCAAATGTAAATTGAACTGGAAAATTTTAATAAGCATTCAATAATATCAGGCTATAAAGGAGCATTTGGAGATAGCGCTGCTGATGTAGTAGACACTTCTCTGCCAGCTTGTATTGGGGTTTATGTGGCAAGGTTTTGGTAGCTGGGCAGCTGCAGGTTGGTCTTTGTGAGAAGAGATCAGGACATGCCCCCATGTCAGCTCCTCAAGATGTCACCTCTAGGGGAAGACTCAGCTGCAGTCAGACCTCTAAATTACGTGTTTATGTGTAAATTAAGAGTATCATCTCTCCTTATCCCTGATCAATATCACCACATGTTGTTCAATTTGCCGCTCGTTTCCATTTCCTCACATGCTTAGCAAAACTAAAAGTGAGATGTTCTGTGTTCTCTTCTCCGTGGAAAAAGTCTCGTTCTTCTTTGCAGAAAGTAGGTATATGGGGAACAGAACAGCACACTCACCTTTTCCTTTTCCCGTTTCATCAACAACAGGTATTTTAGGTCTCCCTGCAAATGCATCTGCCTGGTTCACCAGCGCTTCCTTCACTGTGTCATATCCTGATAGCACCACCATTTTCCTTAGTCCCATCTGAATGCTGAAGACTGGGCCATATGTTTCGGATAGCTAAAGGGAGAAAAGGGGACAATAAAATATTATAATTTTCAGATGATTTTCAGCAAGCTCAAAATACTTGGTTTTCAGCAGGTTTAATGTTCTTTTTCCTGCATGGCATTGACTTTTCATTCACTGTCCAAAATGCGGAGAATTTGTCATAAAAATGTTGGAGCTCTTATGAAGAAAAAGAATCACAATGGCATCTGTAGTCTTCTGTTAGGTATTTGAGTAACAGCCTTTTAGAGGGGCTAAAGGAAAGGCTGAAGAGCAGACAGGCTTGGCCCTGTATTCCTTTGAAGAGTAAAACAGGAAATTAATTTCTCAGTAATTGTGACAAAACCTGTTCAGTTCCTGGTATACAAGACCTGGGAGGTACAAATCAGCTGGAATCATGAGTAACAACTGTTAAATAGTCTGGAGTTATGCCTTTAGGTGCATCGGGAGTTACTACCTTTAGTGACAAGGTGCAAGAGCTGTAGCCACAGCCGGGCAGGAATAGACTGCATGGCTCACATGGGAATGAAACCCAGAAATGCAGGTTAAGAGTGGCTTCATTTTGAGTTATGAGCTAGCTGTGTCCACTACATGGACTCTGCAAGTAACTTCTGATTGAAAAGCTGAGAAGTCATAGGGAATATGTTGGAAATATTCCCCAATCCAGAAGGAAAACAGTTTTCAAGGTGATAGTACATCGGGGCCCAGGAACTGTCTGAAACTCTTACATTTGCTGTTCGTGGCTTTGAGGAGTAGCGCAGTGACAGGACCCCAGAAATCATGCGTTGTCACATACCATCTTCCCTGAAGTCCTGGAGTTTACTGCCACCAAGTATGAAAGAATAAGCAATGCATTTTTGTTTCCTACTTTGCTTTGGGAAACCAGAAAAGTTCCTCCTTCATGGTGGGAATTAAGGGAGAGCATTAAGAAGCTGTTTTCTGCCAATTCTCTGATAGCTGACTCTACCAAACAGCCTCTGGAAAGTTCTAGTTTCCTCCCTAAATGTTTCAGTAGCCTTTGTTGGAAGTTCCTGGAGGAACTGTAGGGCCCGTGTCTCCTAGTTACCCTTGTCTGGAGAACCCCAGCAGTTCCTGTGTTCCACAGAAACAGGTCAATTCTCTTGATGTGTCTGGAAGTAAATTTCCCTGCACTGACACAAATCCTGTGATAGGAAGAGCAGTTACTGTAGATAATTAATTCTGCTGTATTTGCAACTATCTGTCCAGAGAAAAATTTTTACCCCTTTTAGAGGGTCAGTGACTGCCTTAGACAGAGAGCTCTAAGAAAAAGAACAACAGAAATTACCTCTAGCATTGTCAGGTAAGGTCTTTTCAGATCCATGATGTGTAGATTTCCAATGATGGGTAACGGCCTGGGTCCTGGGGGGAAGTTTCCTCTTGTGTGGCTCTTCCAGACATGTTGACTTTTCAGAATCAGCAGGAGAATGAGTATAAAGAGTAAACCTACAGGAATAAGATTGACCCAGTCCATTGTCTTTCAGCAAAGGCTTAGCTGAGAAGATGAAAATTCAGGCAGAGAGTGCAATCTCCTTTCAGAAGTTAAGAGTTTCAAGCATTAATGACACTTCTACACATACAGAGATACGAGCTTCACCTCTAAGAATTTATAGAATCTGTCTGGGGTTTTACCCTTGGAGAATCCCTACTAGGCATTCTCACCACCGTGTGTGCTCACTTTACCCCATGCTGGTTACTGTTTAATGGATGATGACTAAACTAGTCCTGTGAGTTCACAGAGATATCTGTGGGCATAAGTCCAATTTAGAAACAGCAACTCAAACACTGCCTTGAATTTAAGAGCATGAGAGGAAGTGGGAGAAGAAGGAAGAGGTTCTACTGGTTGCTCAGGTTTTCCCTTCTGCCTTTATGGAAGATGTTAAGGATGCCAGATCTCGACAAGAGCAGAAGTTCAGCTGAGTGGGATCTGACACAGTTGTGAAGATTCCTCTTGAGTAACCTAAATGTAGATTTATGGACTTGATGTACCGAGAGTCCCGTAGCAGTTCAGGAGAGGAAGAACAGTGCCAAACTCCTCTGAACTAACTGAATAACTTGTTGTGGCACACATATCTTTGTTCTAGCAGAAGTTCAAGCAGAGTGAAACACAGGGTCAGACTGATCTGGCCAAATGGTGAGGTCTGTATTGATCTGGTAGCCTCAGCTTTTTTAAAAGTGAATAGAGGGCAAGAGGCATCTTCTCTTTCAGAACCAGAAGCTGAAACTGGTCAGATAACCCATGACTTACATGTTCCTGATTTTCACATAATGGCTAAGGCTGGAAGGGAACTCTGGAGGTCACCTGGTCCAACACTGCTGCTCAAGCAGGGCAACCTGGAGCCAGTTGTACAGCAGGGCCTGTATCTTCAGCTGTGGCAATTGCCTTTGACATTGAGATGAAACCATATCAGGAAGAGAGGTGGAGAGAAGAGTTTGTATGATTATCTCTGAATGGGGAGCCAAAGCTGAGGGGAAAATTGAGAAAAGATGACCTCTGTTGGTTGAGGAAAGAGGGCTGAGGTACAATCTGACTCATGTGTCTAAGTGAGCAGCAGAGAAGGAGGTGTTAAAAGAAGCAGCCAAGAAGAAACCATCCAGGGTTTTCATTGCAACTGACCAGAGAAGATGAGCCATAGCTTTCAGAAGAGTGTTTGGAAGAGCTTTCTAATAGAAGTGTAGAGAACTAAATTGTACATGACCTTGAGGCAAGAACATGAAGGCTGTGTGAGGTGAGGTGAGGTGTCCAGGCTGAACCCCTTGTGCTTGACTCTTCAAAGTGTCATATTCCCTGCAGAGATGTGACCAAAGGCATGGGAAAGGAGCCAGCCCCCCCAGGGGATGGCGGTGCAGAGACCTAGAGGAAAAGAGCACAGGCACCTGGCTCAGACCCTGGAAGAGGAGCTAGAACTAGAGCCTGCTCTTGTACTGGCTTGCCCCGAGCCTGCTGCTGCCCTCAGGGTCTCTGGAGGAAAGAGCAGGACATATCACCTACCTGGAAGGTGTCCCGGAAAAAGTCCTGGGCCTATGTCCAACTGTGTGCCAGTTTGGCCTGTTTTTACTCCACCTTCTCAAAGGAGGTAAAAAGGCACTGAAAATGTCATTCTTTCCACGTATATCTGGGATTTAACTATTAACAAAGAATGAGTCAGATAATGACTTTTGAGACATGAAAGGAAGCAGCAATTCTGAGTTGTTTTCCAAGAGATGGCCGCAGGTTTAGGTCTGTGCAGAGTTCCAGAACAAGCACAGCATTCACCTGCCTGTACAAGACTCTGGGTTATTGGAAGGACACAGTGGGAACTAGAGGTGTCTCTTGAGATGCCATGGGAGAAAGAGGCAACCCCTCTTACCCTATTTATTGCCCTTGCCTGCTCAGTCCTGCTGATTTCCTCCAGCAGGTCTCTGGTTCCTGCAGTGCTGGCAGGTAGTGAGAGAGCCGAGCAGGGTGGGATTCTCACAAACATAAGTGCCGGGCTGTGGGTGTTTCTTCCCTGCTTGGGAACATTTCCCCTTGGCCTTATTTTGAAGTGGAGGTTCAAGATCCTGCTTTGGGCCAATATTTGTGGCTCCTCCAGGTCTGACAGACAATATCTCTAGACACATGTCTTAAATGAAATGAGTTATTTCTAAAGTGCTAGGTTTCTAATAGTCAAATACGTTGGTGCTCTATGGTGTTTTGCATGATGCATGAGGAGAACTTGGCCAGGTTCTTTTAGGAACAGGAGAAAATTCTTGTGGTACTTAGTCATCCCAGTGAACAAAACTTGGTAGAGTTATTCTTTTTACTGTCTCAATTCTCCTCACCTAACATGAACTCAAGAAAAAAATACTCAAAATAGATGCAAACAGGGATTATTGGCCAAACTTGGTGGAAAATTGGGGGATCTGGTCACATTAGCTATGTCACACATAATAAAGTAAGTGTCTTTGAGGACAATGCTGGAGACATTTTGATTCTAAAGTGGGAAAGTTGAGCTTGTTTTTTCTTAAGAGTTCAATGTATCTCATTAATATGCATACTCTTCTGAAGTAAATTAAATCTTAGTTCCAAGTGTAGGATTTCCTCTGGTACTTTTCAACATGTTTGCACAGTACTTCTGAATCAGGACAATATCTATCATTTTCTTGCCATAGGTTGTACTAGTATTTGTGTGCATGCCTGTGTGTGTGTTTGTATTGAAAGGCACGTGCGAAGAACCAAGGTCTGCCTTACATGTCAGGGAGGAGAAAGTGTCATTGTGTGATCTGTGCAGTACCAGAGACTGATCCCTGGCCCGTTTGCTTGATGAGAAGATGCACAAGTGTAAGAACACATACGTGGCAGTGGACTGTTAATATATTTTGAACTGAAAGTATGCATTTTTTTTTTTTTTTTTTTTTGTTTCTGAGTCAGAAATAAATCTGAGAAGAGTTCTATGAAGGTGGTATAGTGTAAACTTTATAAGACTTTGGGTGGATTGAAAACCTAATGGAGAGGAAGAGGTCCAGGTCTGAGATGTATATTCTAGGAGAGGGTGAAAGATGAACTTCTGCAGGAGGCTTGTGAAGAAGAGGAAGAGCTCTCTTTTGGCAAGAGCCTCACCATATGTGCTTTGTTAACAGGTTGATCCCAGTGAGAGAGAAAGAAGACTGTATGTCCCCCAAAAATATCAGATACAATTGGTCATCCAATCATTTAATTCATGTATTTAATCAGCAACAGATTTGAATACAAACATTAAACAAAACTTTGTAGGCAGATGTTCAGTAAATGACTTTTAAATACATTTGCCTTTCAGTAGTGAAATACAAAGATATTTCTCTGAAAGAAGTAGTACTTAATTTCTGTAAGATGATTTTCAAAGTTATGATCATCCACTGGTGTTTCAGAAAAGGGCTGAGTGTCAATAAAGTTGACCTTTGGATAATTTAAATAAGAAATAATTGTTAATAAGATGGAATAATAATAATAAGATAAAGCTTTTTATTTAAGTCTAACTCCTTTGTTTCTTTTCATTAACATTTAATCTATCTGTATTTAATCTCTTAAAAAACTAAAAGAAAAAAGAGATACACTGCATAAGAAATATTAAATATGATGTTTTCACTTATAAAACCACCAATCCCCGTGGCTTATGTCAGTTTGACCCTTATAGAGAGAGAGATCTGTTTTCTGATGAGGACTGGATAGAGAAAATATCTTTTAAAGGATGGTTGACCTAACCTCCAAAATGCTACCAATTTGAAAAATATGAACAGTCTTCTAAGGCTTCTGAGAATGACGGAAATCTAAGAAAGAGCTTTTAACTTCCTGATTGTGGAATCTGATTTTGAGTTGAAAGTTACACACAGCTGCCATTTAACTCATCTTTTTCAGATATTTTTATGCACAGCTTAATAAATGTCGATAAAGAATGAGTTTTTACTCACTAAAAAAACAATCTTATTTAAGCTTTTTAGGTAAAAAGTCAAGATGAGAACAAAGGTAAGACAGGAAGAGTGTTCAGTAGTTATTGGAAAGGATAAAATGTTGTTAGTCTTTTATAAAAAAAAAAGAAATGCTAGTCCTCATGAACCTCAAATTTAGAGTGGTTGTACTTTAACTTTGGTTTACTTTTTTAGTCCCATCCTCAAAGTTCATCCTTCACCCCGTGTCTCGTTTAACTCCTTGCTTTCCTTTCCTGCCAGTGTATGGCTCCCTCAGTGACAAGCAAAAGGGTTCTTAGCAAAATATTTTAAGCACCTCACCACGGAGTCCAGTAACGTATTACGCAGAAGTTGTAACTATGTACAAAAGAAGTTCTACTGACTCGGGGTATCCAAAGCTTTGATTAATTTGGAAATAACCAGCCAAAGAAAGTACCCTAAGACAGAGAATCAAATGCCACTGACGTCTGAAGTATGGAGGTGAGGGATTAGAGTAAAAAACCTTAGGAGAAACAAATCATACACTTCAAGGACACAGACACATTGAAAAAGAAAATAATGTTTGAAGTTCTGATTAAACAAAGGTTATTTAGAAAACCAACAACTGCTGTATTTTCTTTCCCGATGACACCGTCGCAGACATCTTTGTGTACCATCTGTTGCACAGAGAGAGTCTATTCAGGGTGAAGAGCCGTCTGAAACACGCTGGAAAAAGTCTGAAACATACTGGGAAAATTCTGTGTCCAATCTTGTCGTACAGGGTGGTCAAACTGTAAAGCCTGGATTCTTCTGTCTTGAGCTGAGGCACTTCTCTAAGGCTTCCGACCGTAGGAAATGAATGCATTTTGGGTTGTGCATGATCATCAGCTCTCCACTATAGCGGGGTGGAGACCACAGGAGGAAATCAAACATGCATGGATGATCCAAACAAGAGATTTTATTGTCTTGCTCTGGGCTGCAATGCTCTATCACAAGACTGCCTGACAGATAGCCTAGACAGCCCTCATTGCAGGTTTTTTGCATGCCTCATTGTCCCTTTTCCTATTTCTTTGCCTTTCCCTTCTTTACCCACTGCTAATTAATTTTTGTTTGGTCTCAGATTTACTACATCTGTACCTGAGGCTGGTATTTCAGCTATGCTTACAGGGGCACTGCTGGCCTTTCAAGACTGTGCTCCCCAGAAGGTCCCCAATTCTCCCCCACAATTATCTGTGCTATCAGGACATTTCTCATATAACTCACTTCTCATTTTCCATGGTGTTTTCTGTAATTCTCATCTGAGTGTTATATTGTTTCCTGTCACATCCAGCAGTTTTCTCAAACAATGGTCTCTAGTTTCTCACATCCTGTTCATTTAGCTTAAATCCACATGAGGGTTTAGTCATCTGGCTGCACCATGCTGTTCAAGAGGTCACTCCTAGTCCCATTTCTTGTTTGATGTTTTTACAACACATGCTTCTTTACATTTTTGATTGTCCTAATGCTTTTTCTGTATTATTTGCTAGTTTTTAAGTATTGTGAACATCAGAATGGATCTATGAAATTGTTTTTCACAGACACATTTGTAATCCCTCTTCCAGTTGCTTAAGCATATACTCCTTACATGGTTTCAGCCATCTAATATATCGTTTCCCAGGCTAAACTAGACTTTTAGAATCATAGAACAGCTTTGGTTGGAAGGGGACTCTAAAGCCCATCTATTCCAAACCCCCTTCAAATAGCAGGGACATCTGCAACCAGATCAGGTTGCTCAGAGCCCCGTCCAGCCTGGCCTCGGATGTATCCAGGGATGGGGCATCTACCGTCTCTCTGGGCAACCTGTGCCAGTGCTTCACCATCCTCATCATAAAAAATTTCTTCCTTATGTCTAGCTTAAATCTACCCTCTTTTACCTTGAAATCATAACTCCCTGTCCTGTCACTAAAGGACCCTTGTCCTATTGCTATGGGCCCTACTTCTAGGGTCCTTCTTTGTCAGAAAGGAAACAAAGAATTTCCTGAAAATGATAGCTAGGTTAGGTGGAATAAATCTCCACGTAAAAGGATCCATCTCCCTACTCTGTTTTTTGAGAGAACCTGAAGGACTGATTTCTCTGAGGCAGTAATCTTCTGAAAAAAAGGCACAGGACAATAATGAATACTTAGTGGATCAGAGTCTGGCTTACTATGGAAAGATCGGGAGAACTGGAGAACAAACTGCCTAGTTTATTTTTCCCCTTTTTATTTTAAAGAACTAAAGATAACTATTGAGGTCATAATTCTGAAAGATTTACTCACCATTAGTGGTAATTTCCCACTCAGGTATTCCTTTGTGGTCAACACTCAATGATCAGTGAAATCCCCTCACAACTATAGGTGAATGAAAGACTCTCTGAATCCCCAAGTAGGATTTTGAGCCGTGAAGTTCATGTATTGAGGGTAAGATTTTTACAGTCTGTCTACATACAGAATCTTTTTCAAGTACTTCAGTACTTTGGTTTGTAAATTATACACAAAATAATACTTCTAAAATCCTTACATATGCAATATTTACATTGTTAAATTCCTTCTCAGTTTTTACAAAAATGATTGTGTGAAAACTTTGAAAGGATAAAAGACATCTTCAAGCCAACAAGGTAAATAAAAATCAGTTGTTGCACACCAGCAAAAGAACATATCTCAACTAAAGTGTGTTACAACAAATATATTTTCATTCATAGAGAGAAATCTGACATATATAGTAGTATACAGCTGACATAACATATGGGACAGCCCTGCCCAGTATGTTTCTATAGTTTTTCAAGGAACAAGACATCAGCAGAACCGAAAATACCTGTGCTATTTTATATGAGAGGAGTTTTCCCCTTAAATCTGAGAAGTAAGATTTGAAATAAGATGTTAATATAAAGTCTTGGAAGCTCATCCACTGTAGCTTGTCCTTCTGAGACATCAGTGGTAGCTTTCTGTGTCTGAATAATGCCTAGAGACAGTGTCATTCCGTTAGATTTTCATCTCCCATCCATTGCCTCTCAATGGATTACCCCATGTAGGTAGGCACAGATGTGTGCCCCTGCTCCCAGCTACTGTCATTTCATTCCTTCAGATATACCTCAATTTTTGCCTCTCTTAATTGTGCAGCCATTGTTATCAACTCTTGAGTGCAGTTAATTTACCTTTATTTAGCTTAAATTTTCTTTTTTCTGCTTTCTCTTGGTTTAGGAGGCAGTGACTTCAAAGGTAGCGACTCACCACACAGAAGTTCCCTGCTGAGTCTTCTGTAGGTTGAACATAGCTGCTTTCCAATCAGTTCCTAACAACTCACGCTTTTTCTGGAGCTAGCATTTACTTCAGTTCGTATCCATTGACATTAACAGGGTTACTATCCACTTACTACCATTGGGCATAATAAGCCATATTATGTAGTCACCTGGTTTTCATAGCTCCTGCTCAATTTGATTACTGCGTCCTTGAAACAGTCTAAATAAATGTCAATAAATCTCAATGAACATATTAACAAAGAATCTTGATACTCATATTGTCATGTAGTATACTTGATCAGTCACTATATTCTGGGCTTTGCCATGAAAATGATTTCAACATTTTTTTTCTGTCATAAGCAATCTTCGAAATACAGCACCTTTGCTCCCCCATCCCAAAATAGGACAACACACTTTCTTAAATCATTAATTTGGGATACTCTGGTGAAAAGCTTGTTAGAACCTAAATGCACAATATCAATCCATTTTTTTTTGGTTACACGTATGCAGTTGAAGGACGTGACTGTAACTCAGAAATCTTGCAGTTAATAACGTAACCTGTAATAGGCTTGAAACATAAAGGTTGTTTCAGTTTGCCAGTGACAACAAAAGGTAAAATACAGTTAATTTTGTAGAGCAGTTGTCGTGGGTTTTTCTGATGAACAAATGTATTGGAAGGATCTAATTAATTCACCTGAGCTTGGCATAATGACTATGTATTCTAAAATCAAGCTTGAATTATATTACAAAAATGTAGCTATCTACAGCCCCTTCTTGAAAACCCGTTGTGGTTAGGACAATAATCAGATGTTGCTTTTTTATCATTAGAAACTGAAAAGAGCATCATTAGGACAAATATTACAGATGAAATATTTTCCTACATGGTGGCTTCAAATCTGCTTTGCTCATCATACTTGTTGGTGTGAATTCCATGTGGTTTCTCCTCTTCTGGAACCTACCATGAAAATCAGAGAAGAGTTCAGTTGGTGAGGTATAGACCTCCTTTTGCCATAAAAGGAGACTAAAATGCACCGAGAACGTCATTCTGCTTGTATATATTATGTGCATACTTGTTCACCCAGCCTGACACGAACCACCAGTTCTGAATTCTGAGGGATAAATTCAGGGTATTTTTAATAGAAGTATTCCTTAACACTGATGTTAGCTACGAGAACACTAAATTAATATCTGGGATTTTCAAAGAGCTCTAAAGAAACAAGGTGACCATCTCTAATGAAATGTAAATGATGTTGTATGCCCAATATCAATGTCCTTTCCCATTACTTGACAAAGCTCACTTAGAATATTTCTGAGCATTTCTACTGATACTAAAGGACCTTCAATTGAGCAGGGTTGTATTATTATGACTGGTCAATATAAGCTGAGAATTCTTCAGCCACACTTTAAAACTTTCATTTTCCTGCCAATTTTTATCATTTACATATGACAGCCTGCATCATTTACATATGACAGAATTTACATATGACAGCCTGAGGACCAGGAAAGACCTCAGTGCTTTCCTGAGGTCAAAGAGTAAATGACTTGCAGAGCTGACATTAAAAGTCTTTCTTTTTTTTTTTTTTTTTTTTTTTCCTTCCCCCCTAATCATCATTGCTACAGATGATCTTTTGGCTCATAATTTCCCCTTAAATTACAAACTTTCTCTCACCAAAAGCCAAATTGTGTGGTTCATACTGGAGTTAAATTCATTAAAAAATGAATAAAATCTCCTTTTGGGTTCACAATATTTTATTTACAAGGAATGTATATAATGTATTTTTTCTCATCTTGTCTTTTTGAGTTTGTCCTAGCATAATGGATAAAATTCCGATTGCCTTAATTAAGAATCTGTCATCAGTCTCTAATGAAAGGAGATGCAGAAAGCCTACAAAAAGTGCAGGGAGCTTTGTAGGTTAGCCAAGAGGAAAGGTATGTCTGAGTTTCTGCTCTGCACTTGATTGTAGGCATCCAACTCAGAGACGTATGTGGTACTGAACTGATCAAATTTAGGTCTCCACGGTATAGAGCTCTACATTTGAGGTAGGCAATGAAAGGTCTTTCATTATCAGTGGGGAATATAGAGACTTTTAAGGTTTTAATTCATGTAACCTGACATAGATCTGGAAGGATTGAAATCAACTGCGATCTAGAGCAATCTCTTTATTTGGCATAAAGGGAATCTAGCAGGGCTATTTCAGATGGACTTGTTTCTCAGCCCCCTTCTTTGTGAATTCATAAAACAATAGTGCCAAGAGGCCTGTCTTCTGATAACCTCAGTAGTCAGATTATTCAACCAGGAAGCAGAAGAACTTCTGCTCAGCCTAATGGAGACTCACCCTACAAACACTGAAGAAATCCCCTAAATTTCATTCAGTATGAAATTCTAGTTGACTCTAGAAATGCAGCACCATTGAGCCAAAAATGCAAATATCATGTGTCTAAATTACAAGAAGGAAGAGGATAGCTGACACAGTAAGCACTTAAAAGAGAAACAAAAACTCCACTAAAGTCTCAATTTGTTGGCTCTTTTTCTACTTTTTGTTCAAGGTTAGTCCAATGTAAATGACATGACGAGCTGGCAAATCCAAAAAGGATCCTGAAGGTGGCCTTGATAAATTCACAGCCTGAGGCAGAGCAACATTTTTGAAAGCTCACTTGTGTGCAAACCAAAAACCCCAGGAGATCAGGACTGCAGCGTGTTGTACATATTCCAACATGATGAAAAAAAAGGGAGGTTGTATCTTACCTCCCAATAAACAGAGTCATCAAAGCAGTTCTGGTCAGATGCTTGTCCCAAGAAGGGCAGCTTTAGAATACCACCTGCAGGAAAACCAGCATCAAAGGTTAAAAAAATGGACAAAATTCCCCAATAAATGTTCCTTAGATATGCCTTGGGGAGTAATCTAAATTTTCTGACCCATTTCCTAGTCTACAGAAATGCCCAGCCATCTTGGGACATCAGATCATTTATTATGAGAGGTGATGCAGGTTTCTTCATGTCGACAAAAGAGAGCTTGTTTATAATTGCTCACATCTTTCCAAGATTTCAGACTGTAATTTTCTATTTCAGCCTGAATTTTTCTTTGAAAAGTATCCACAATCACATGGAAACACATGATACCTAAATTAATATGTCTTAATCTCAAACTATTTTCTGTTCTGAATTGTAAGCATCTGAATCTAGAGAAGAATTCCATCTAGAACAACATCTTACTATTCCTATATATACAACCCAGTATCTTCAAAGCATATATTCAGTAAGATATTTAGGCTTCATTTGAAGACAAAATTATTGGAAAACTGATTTTCTGTATTTAAGTTTCTGCCAGCGTGCCATCGTACATTATTTATATATTTATATTTTGAATTATTCACATGAAATTGTTGATACATTGAAGTTCTCCATGAGCAAACCTCTATATTCCTGGACAAGCTCTAGAAGTGGGCCCAGGTGAACTTCATGAGGTTCAACAAGCCAAATACAAGGTCCTACACCTGGGTCAGAACCATCCCTGCTATCAATCCAGGCTGGGGATGAAGGGATGGAGAGCATCCCTGTCAAGAGGGACTTGGGGTACTGGTGGGTGAGAAGCTGGACATGACCCATTAATGTGCACTCGCAGCCCCAAAAGCCAACTGCATCCTGGGCTGCATCCAAAGAAGCGTAACAAGCAGGTCGAGGGGGGGATTCTGCCCCTCTGCTCCGCTCTGGTGAGACCCCCCTGCAGTGCTGCCTCCTGCTCTGGGGCCTCAGCACAGGAGAGACACGGAGCTGCTGGAGCGGGGCCAGAGGAGGCCACAGAGATGATCCGAGGGCTGGAGCTGCTTTGCGATGGAGACAGGCTGGGAGTTGGGGGTATTCACAAGAGGTTCTTCTGGAGAAGAGAAGGCTATGGGAAGACCTTATCACAGCTTTTCAGTACTTTGATTCAGTATTCTTTGATTCTATGGTTCACATATATTTCAGGT
>KL278264.1:2478-17304 GCA_000699545.1 Podiceps cristatus | reverse complement strand
CCCCCCCGCCAGTGCAATTCCAATTGTACTGCCCAGGGCAGCAGCCTGCATGCCAGGAGTAAAGTGGACACCTTCCCTGAAAAGGGCAGAAAACCAGACCCTTAGCAATCAAAAAATTGTTACCCTTTGAGAGTGATAATTGGTCTTACAACACTGCACCTACTGTCTGCTCGACAAGATGACTCATAGGAAAATATTCTGCCATTGCTTTGTACAAGACAGAAATTTTGTGGGATTGATTTTATTTATTTTTTTAATTTAATTTTTATTTATTTTTTTAAAATTTTGTTTTTGTTTTAGACTCCAAATGAAAACAAATTATTATTATCTTGTAAGCCTTTAGAGAACGATCCCTTTTGTCAAAAAGACCAACACTTCATCTTCTATGAGGGTTTTAAAATAGTGGAAATTTTGCCAGTTTTCTTGGAAATTTTACAGTTACCAGCAGTGTAATTGTAGATTCATAATAAAGTTTCTTCTCCATTTGAATGATTCTGTATTCTGTTTTTTATGATGTTTTCTAATTTATTTATTTTTACTTGAGCTTTTAATTTGGAACAAGCTTCGCATATAAACAGTGTGTTAAAGGCAGTATATCAAGAAGAGTCCTTTTTAAACCAGAACATGATGTCTGACATCAAATCAAAGATGTATTAAAAAAAAAAAAAAAAAGCAAAAACATATTTAAATCCAAGGATGGTGGAACATTAGGATAGACTTTCAAAAATCAATAAACTTCTTTCTCTCTCCTCTCTATAACTCACCTAACTTCATCCTTTATCGCAGTTACTATGATGCCAGCGATACCTCCCAGTATTCCAGGTAAACCATGTAAATTATGAACTCCACACGTGTCTTGAATGTTCAGCTTGGATGCCAGCAAAGGCTGAAATAAGGGGAAAAACGAAGTTTAAGGTAAGTTTATAGTCTTCCATTATCTATAGAATGACATGCAAAAGAAAGTAGCACGTAAGTGCAAGAAAAAACTTAACTTCATGTACGCAAAATTTATCTTTACAACCTGCTATCTTTTCCTTCACTGTGAAATTATTTATGTGCAGAGAAAACCAAGCACTTCTGTATAATGTCCAAGATACCATCAGAAATATAACGATACAAACCTCATGACAGTCCATTGATATTCCTAATCTTTCCAGCTACTGCAGCAAAGGTTAAAAGAGGTGACTGAGTAGCACATACAGACCTGTTCTGAGTCCGATAGTCAGGTATTTTCTTCCAGAATGTTTCTCCATCAGAAATACCAGCTTAAACATTTTTAGTCAGAATATTTTCTTTCTATGTTTTGCACATGAAACACTTCCATTTTGTACTTCAAAAGTATTTTTTGGTTACAGCTCTATTTAGAAATTTTAAAAGGCTGAAATTTAATTAGTCCTATTTCAATGAAACATGGTCTTGGAGCAAAAGTCTGGCAGCTCCTTGAACGGAAATCCCAACTTTAATGAACTCTAATATCTATGTGCTCCTTCTCTGGATGATGGACTGAAGTTGGCTCATAAGCATATAATTAAATCGCAGTGATTTAACAGTAACAATTCTGTAGCGCTTACTCTCTACACTGTATTAGACAGTTTCTAAATTCCCTTTCTAGCAAAGCAAGACTCCAGTAAAGCCAATGAGATGAATAAATAAATGGGAGCAGAGGTGGCTCCTCAATACTTACAGTCAGGAAGTGGAACCCAAGGACAGAGACGATTCCAGCAATGCTCCCGATGCACATGGCAGCAAAAGGGTGGATTGACAGGTCAGCACAGGTACCCACTGCTACTCCTCCTGCCAGGGTGGCATTTTGAATGAGAACCTGTGAAGAAGATACAGAGATGATATATGCGGAACAGAGGATTGCTTTAGTGCTAAATGACTTGGAAGACTTGTTTACATACTGGTTTCCTTTTCTCCAGGTGGGATTTTTCCAACAAAGAACGAACGCGAATTTAAAACAGAATTCCCTGCTACACTTTTAGGGTTTTTGTTCAAAGTTGCTCTAAGTCAGTTTAACTGGGGCTGGTTTAATGAAGTCCAGCTTTTGCAAAGTCACTAAAACTCATCTGACCTCTCGAGAAGCCAGGCTGAGCCAGCGAGAGCTGCCTCCTACACCAGCAGCAAATGCTGCACGCTCGTTGAACTGTGCCTGCTCACAGTGGGCTTAGGCTGACACTGCAACTGCCGGAACAAAGTGGGTGAAACATGGGGCTGGATTTTAGGGCAAGGAGATGAAAGGCTGGCAGCCTAGCAGCCCCAAGCTAGTTTAGGCTTTGCCTGTTGCGCGGCTGCACCATCAGATCGCCAGGAAACAGATTGTTGCCTTGAGAGACCTATTTTGGCTATTGTAATATGGTAACTCATGTAGGATCTTCTTTGGAATAAGACCCAGAAGTCCACCTGTAGGTTGATCTAATGTCTTTATGTTCCAGCAGGTTCTATGGACAAGAGAGAGCAAGGGAGCAAGACCATCACTATAGTGTCTAAGAGCTTTTTACTCTCTGGATGCAGTGATCGCACTGAGGAATTACCACATACCTAAAGCAGGGTTGGTTGCTTCAGGGTCCAATCTTACATTACAACTTTTAGATGTATAATAGCTCTGATTTTGCCCACAGTGTTTGTAAAAGCTCCAGACAGCACATGGGCATTGAGAATCTGCCTAATGATCCTTATTCTAGAGGGGTGATTTGATTGAACAGAGGTTGCGATGTGATTCTTACCATACTGAATTTGCCTCTCTGATCCACCAGGCTGGAGAGGGCAAAAGTTACAACAGTACATGCAGCCAAGGAATAGTAAGTGTTGGCAATTGCTTTAATCTGGTGAATTGGTTCGGATGCAATGGCAGAGTTAAAACTGGGCCAAAAAATCCAAAGGAACAGAGTACCTGAATGAATATAAGACAAAATGAAACAAAGATTACTCAGTCACAAGGGATATTTCAATGTGAAAGATCCAACACAACAGAACTAGCTACAAGAAACGAGGAAGATGATCAATGAAATAGCAAAAATGCTGGAAGAAATAATAGATTATGCAGAAACTTTTGACACTGGCAGCTGAGATTTTGACACATGGTCTCTGACAAATCTTACTGGAAGACATTAACACATTGTGAGCCCTTATCATGCCCCACTCACAGCCAGAGCTCACCACCAACGTGAAAAACATACCAGGACAGAATGCATTAGCAAGACGCTTCACATGCAAATCTTTTGTCATTTAATGGTATAACTGATAGTTTTAGCTGGGAAATCAATCTATGAATAGAACTCATGGACAGATAGATGTACGATTTCTAATATTCATTAGTGGGACAGGCACATCTCAATACTTTTAATTGTGGTCAATTTCTATGGAAATGCTGCTTATAACAGAAGATTTAACAAAAAAGGAGTCACCACTAATTAAAGATGAAAATGCATCTTTAATTTGACCTTTCCTTTTTTTTTTTTTTTTTTTTTAACTAAAGAAAAACTGTAAAAATATGTGTGTCAGTGGAAACATTGTACATGCATCAGACAAAAAAGAATATACCTCTAGGAGTGTACTTAAGAAAATGGATGCAGCGTAATAATCATAGAATAGTTTGGGTTAGAAGAGACCTTTAAAGCCCATCTGGTCCAACCCCCTGCCATGAGCAGGGACATCTGCAACTAGATCAGGTTGCTCACAGCCCTATCCAGCCTGGCCTCGGATGTATCCAGGGAAGGGGCTTCTGCCACCTCTGTGGGCCACCTCTGCCAGTGCTTCACCACCCTCAGTGTAAAAAATTTCTTCCTTATGTCAGGTCTATATCTCCCCTCTTTCAGTTTAAAACCATCACCCCTTGTCCTGTCACAGCAGACCCTGCTAAAAAGTGTTTCCCCATCTTTCTTATAGGCCCTCTTTAAGTACAGAAAAGCTGCAATAATAGGTAATCATTAAAACATAAGGATGAAAGAGGGATGAAGAACTGATCAGCAATCACTATTACTTCACTTACCAATCATGGCGAATATGTCTGAATGATAGGTAGATTCTTCATTTTCATGGGTTTTTTTTAAACCAGGACGATACAAGACTAGGGTTACGGCCAAACCAAAATAAGCTCCAAAAGCATGGATAGTCATTGAGGCTCCAACATCTGTGGCCTGTAATAGAGACCCAAAAATAATTCTACAGATTTTCTACAGCATAAAGATGATGGTTTGATGAAGGAGAAGTCTGGATGACTTTAACGGTTTATTTTCTATATTAGAAACTAGAACCTAGAACATGTAAATTGGAAGTATTACAAAGTAAAAGCATTTGTTATAAACAGAAAACAATTATTGCTAAATAGTTGTACCTGAAGTATTTCTGTAACTAGATGTTCATTGCATGCAAAAATTGTGATCTCCAGAATTGTCAAGATCAGCATCTGAACAGGACTTGTTTTCCCCAGGACCGCTCCAAATGAAATCAAAGCAGTTGCTGTACTGAAGTCTGCGTTTATCATGCTGAATTTAGAAAACAAACAAAACCAAAACACAGGAAAAAAGAAAATCAGTTTAAAGAAATCTGAAATAAGGCTGTAATATCAAACCTGTCATATCGTTAAAATGATAGAGCTTTAACTCTTCAGATATAAAATTATCAAGAACATCTTTGTGGATGAAAATTAAATCACACCTTTCCAGATGAGTTTTGTAGGGATCTTACTAGCTACTGAGGAAAAAGTGTGGGAAGATTGCCTCCTGCTTCTGCCACATGTGTGCTTAGCTGATTGAAATCATAGTGAAAAGTCAGATAAGATGTGTATTGCGGATGTGCAGGGATATTTCCAAATCTGTCACTTGAAGCCCAAAGATGACAGGGAGCTCTTAGCTTTGGTCAGATGGGTTATCTCATTTCAAAATCTTTGCATGCCTTTTTATCACTGCACATCATGTTTGAACTAGCTGTCAGGAAGGCCTGGTGTTAACAGGTTATGGAGAATGGCAAGGATAAATAAAACCAAAAACTTGTAGCACAGAGAGGCACTAACTCATGGGTGCCTCTACAAACCCCTGTCTGTAAGCATTAAGGAGCTACTTACATTATTTCTCCTTGTCCCTCAGAAATGGTTGGATGCTGTTCCTTTCAAAATTGTCTACATGTCTCAGAAAACAGAACTGCAGATGTGGAAAACACTCTGAGACCTTGGTAGAAGCAGGACAGATGAATGGGAGGGGGGTTAAAAGTACCTAGAGACATTGCTCATGAGGTCTCTTGTCCAAAACCTACTGTAGTATGGTGCTCCTGCAAATCGTCCCTTGAGAAGTAGGAGAAAACCTCACGAGTGGACAGACACACTGTCCTAGCCTGTCTTCTGTGACCCCCATCTGTCATGGAAGGACAGATCCTTTCATGCCTGCTGGATGCAGGAGGTGCTGTGCTACTGTTGGAAACCTTCCAGCTTCCACCGCTCCAGAGATTCAAAGCAGTCTCTCTGCCTGACTTCCAGCCCACATGTAACGTAGCACCTCAAATTTCGTCCCACCCTTTGGTTCCCTTGGCCCGGTGCACCAGATGTTGCCCCTTTAGGGGTGAAGGGCACATGAATGGTGAGAGGTGGACAGTAAGGCTCAATCAAATCTCAGTGAACTTTGATGCTGTAGTTTATGGCTTCTCCTGATATTTTAAGGGACAGAAATGTCAATTCTGGTAAATTCACATGTACCTTTTGGTATTAACATGAATTTTCCCTCCTTCCATGTGCCAAAATCCTTGCATCAGGGTTCCCCACTGGAGACCGAAGGCAGCAATGAGCATATTGATACCAACACTGCTGAATCCATATTTCTTCAGAAAGGTCATCAGGAAACCAAATCCAACAAATATCATCACATGGACATCCTGAAAGTCTGAAGGGAAAATACATCTGTGTAGTGACTATGAAGAGTGACTATGAAGGGACAAAAGCTAGGGTCAAATGAGGATTTAATAGAAAGGAAAAGAATTCCAAACTCATGTCATCAATGTGATCCATCCTCCCCACTTCATGACCAGTCTACTAGTTGAAGACTGAGTGTCTGGAAAATGGAAGACCCAATTATTGATTTTATTACTTACTGTATCGTTATGGATAAGAACATTAAATGTCTATACTAGAAAATTTAATATGCCTGGAACTATTCTCTGCATGTGAAGCTACCAGGAACATCACAGCTTCATGTCCTCACAGAAAAGTTCTCTTCCCCCTCAAATGAAGGTTGCACATCCAGCGTGTTCTGGCTAACTCCAAAATTTTACATGAGATTTGTCTGTGATCCCTAAACACTACTGTACAAGAGATTGATTTCTTTACCTGGGTAAAGTATATGCTAATCAGCATATATTTAGCCCTCCTTCAAATATGAATTTTGTTAAAATATGGGTTTTTTTCTATTTTTTTAAAAAGTATTTTTTAAAAAATTTCCTTTTTTTAGGCTTTTTCATATAAACTGAGTTTATCACCGCAACAACGATATTTTCCATATTAAAATATTTTGTTACTCTGTGTGTGATTTAATGGACTCTACACCTAACAGAGTAATTCAGGTTTTTTCTCTGATTTTATTGTTAGTAAGAACCTCACTGTAGAGAAACTATTTCTTTTAATTTCTATTTCATTGCCTCTTGCATGCAAATATGCGGGAAAAATTTGAAATATTGACCCGAGTAGTATAATATCTGGCTTGAAGTTACATTTCCCAGTTCAGTACTTTCAGCATTCCCGTAGTTTTTGCTATATGCATTACCATGTTTAGCCAAAAGAGGGCCCAGAAGTATAATAAATTACTGGAGATTCCTTATAAAGTCTACTATATTTGTACCGTCAAATTCCAGCCCCGACCCGGCACTAAAATACATACATTCATGTAGTAAGATCCTTTTGGTTGGGTGACACACATCTCAGAAACAGCGTAGAAATGTAGGTGGTTCACAAACATCCCCAACCCTTTTGCTTCCTCTTTAAGCTGAACATTTTCACATTTATTTCCTGACTTCAGTAATACCCAACAATGTGATTTTTCAGGTCCCTGCAGTCCTTTGGAAGCTCCCAATTTTCCTCCATGTTACTCAGTTTTCAGAACTATTTTCCAAACTCTTGTGTTGTTCTTACTACTTATTTTAAAAGATGCACAATCCATTTAACTTCCCCATTTGGGCTTCTGCTTTTGATATACTTGCATATTTTTTATTGCAATGCTGTGTGAAAATAACTGTCTTGCTTAGAGCTCAACATATTCCCTTGCTTTAGAGGACCTGGCAACAGATGAAAAAGGTATGTTTGGGGACAATACAAACCATGCTAATACAACCTTCCTGATCCTACCAGCAGCAAAGTCTTTAGTGTCTTAGTGGATGCAGAACCCAAACCACAGCCCGATTTGCCCATATTCCTGTGTGAGAGAGAGCCAGGGAGGGTGTTTAGGAAAAGGATATTCAAGTACAAGATCGTTTGATGGGTGCATCTGCCTGTGCGCCCTCCCAGCCTGTGCCACAGGAACACAGCTGTGTCTTTGTACCTGACCTGACTGTGGCGATGGACTGCACACCTAGAGCAACTCTCCTTCAAATGTCTTGGAAAACATGCAGCAGAGGTTAGTGCTGGGAGGACTGAGAGTGGATAGTGTTCCCAGCGTTCCTCTAACACCACCCTGATGATGTCAAGTACAGGTCGTCACCCACCTTTTTTTTCTTAAGCGGAACAAAAACATGTTGACGGGTCACATGAGAAAGCTCTTCTCAAACAAGGAAGGAGTAGCCCTAAATCTCTTTTTTTTTGAAGATAAGTGGAAACTGGATGCTGAACAAGCCTTTTTCTCCCCTTTTAAAAATAATTTTCTATGAGTAACCATTCACTCAGTAACCTGTGGGAACAGCCCCTTCACATTTGAGAAGTGGCTCAGGTTATTTCATAGAATCATAGAATCACAGAATCATGGAAAGGTCTGGGTTGGAAGGGACCCCAAGGATCACAGAGCTCCAACCCCCCTGCCACAGGCAGGGACACCAACCTCCAGGCCTGGACCTACACAAGGTTGCCCAGGGCCCCGTCCAACCTGGCCTTGAACACCTCCAGGCATGGGGCATCCACCACCTCTCTGGGCAGCCTGACTCTTGTGAAGAATTACTTTATCAAAAGCTTGTTAATGTTACTGAAAAAATAGAGAACTAGAGGGCAAATCCGTAAAAGCTGCACAGCAATGTCTACAAAAGTAGCTTTTTGTTTGACTTTAGCAGAAGAGAACATAAATGTATTTAATAAATGCTTAAAATGTATTTAGTAAACACTTATGACATGTCAAAGTGATATAAGACTTCAACAGTTTTCAGTTTATATCACACTTGAGTTTCATGCACCAAATGAGGGGTACATTTGAAAATGACTTATTTTCTTCTCTTTTTATTATTCAATCAGCCTATGCCATGGATTTTCCAATAAAGTTTTAGTTTTGCCCATTCAGGGTAGTCAGCTCCAGGTAAGAAATTTTTTCAGTCTCCCAGGGGAGTTATGGTTTGTTAGCATTCAGCGCATTACTTGGTCTTGTTTGCAATCTCCTGGTTAAATCATCGCAGACAAAGCAAGTAAATTTTTCTCATCAAAACAACCCCATTCACATACACAACATCTGAAGAAATTATGTCTAGATTAGTAAAAGGTGCTTTACTGCTTAAGTAACCTGACTCGACATGTGAACAAAAGAACAGGTTTCAAAAGCAGGTTGATGACTGAGGAGTTTAATTCTCAGTGATCAATAGAGCTTCTGCATGCTCAGGTCTCTTTGAAAGGTGCTTTTAGAAATCTTACCCCAGCCCTGAAGATTAGAAGCAATTCTGTTTGAAACAAGCAGCTGGTTGATACGTAATCCTGGGTCCTTCTGAGGACTAGCCAGGATTCATATAAATGTGTTAAAGCTGTCTGGACTTATCTACATAAAAGATTAAATGCCCTGGTTAAAATTAGGTTAATTCATGGATTTTGAGGACAACTTTCAACTATCCTAGCCTATATCTTGTGCTTTAACTACCTGTTATGCATCTTTTTAAAGAAGAATAGGTCTGGAATGATTTCAAATGATGGAGAAAACAGTGTGATCTGAACTAAACTGTTTCAGTACCTAGTACTGTTTAACATACTGTGAGACAGGAAATAAAGATTGGTAAAAATGCTCCAGCAGATCCTGAACAAAACCACTGCGCATGATTCTGCAAGGCTGCCCGAGACCAACATATTAATTCCACTGCAAGGTCTCCGCATGATGGTCAGTCTCAATGTAAAGATGCTTGTGACACGAAGGTTTATACTAAAACTGTGATTTTGCTCTGTCTAAAGGAGTAAACTGTAGAACCCTGAGCAAGAGGAGCACGTAAGTTTTCCTAAGCCGTGAGTTATGGATCCATTGCAGGACATTACATACAGGATGCCAGTACTAAAGAAATCCTATAGGAGTTCGTGCAAAACCATCACACGCTCTTGTCCTCTCATTCTAGTGGCATGGCATACCTGAAGTTGTCCATCCCGTTCACCATGCTTATACTTGCATCCACCAGAAACAGATAGAATGTAAAGCTATGCTTTGGGAATGATCTCATCTCAGCCCCCCTTACCTGAATGCAAAACTATAGTCATCCTCAATTATTGTTTTCATCTTTCTTCAGTCCAAAAATACTGAAACAGCTTGGATTCATGGTGCTGAGGTATTTAAGGCATATAAAAGCAAGCCATGCACTGCAGTTCTGAAAATATAAATTGGCCCCTGGGGGAAACAACTAAATCTATGAGGTACAGATGGATTAACATCTCTGGGTATAGCAGCAGTTTGAACCCATAATTTTGTGAACTTGGGGGAAGTCCTGGCTCAAGATATGTCCTAATACATCTATACAACCACAGCATTAACTTTCTGCCGGGTCCTCAAGCAAACTGTGCTCCTGTGTGCACTTTGCAGACAGGGAAGTTTGAGGGGAAGAGGGTCTAGAAGTGAAAACACAGGTATTAGGAAATCCTGTTTTTATTCCGCTTCTTTATTGTGAATGAGATCCATCAACTCTTAGGTCAGCATCTAAAAGTCCAGCATTACATTTACGGTGTTTGCTTAGTTTATGTCTCTACTGATAAACTAACAGCCCAGCCAAAAGGCGAACGGCGTAGGTTGACTGACATCTGTACACCTACAAGTTCTTCTCTCCCAAAGCACCTGTACTACTGACTGGGAGTAGTCCCTTACCTATGCTATGCCTAAAGCCATACGTAGGAGGAGGTCGAGGTGCTGGTTTGCATCAGGCGAAACTGTGCCAGAAGCCTGATAGCAGTTCAATAGTGTGAACGGCCGGGGCACACTGTGCAGGTCTAACACAGTCATAGACTGGCTGTGCAGAAAGGCATGGGAGACAGCAGGAAATGTCTCCCACATGTTTCAAATACTGGTATTAGGAAAGAAAGAACTATAGGTGATCTCTAACTGGATAGATTCCATTTAAAGGCCTATGTTGTTATGTTAGCATCTGGTGAGAAGAATTCTTTTTTCTGTGATGTTTATGAGGTTCCTGCCATCTCTCTGACACCTTTTTTAAATGGAGACATTAAATTAAAAGCCAGGGCTCCACACAAGGGCTAAAAGAGGATTTTAAGTGTGAGAAAAGCCTATCCCAGGAGCTCTCCAGGGAGGACAGTACCCATGGTGATGCCTGTTGGCACAGGCAATCTCCATCCAGAAGACTTGAAGTTTACTAAGTAATGCACCACAATACTGTAAGGGGGCACTGAAAACTATTAAATTACTGGCATAAGCACAAGGATCCCATGCACTTTTCTTCATTTTCCTTGGTAAGAGGGATTCCAAGAAAACGCAAGTCAATTTAGTACCAGACACAGCAGGTATGATAATCAGATTGGGAAAGGTAATTTTCTCTGTTCTTGCGGGGCAAACAGACCTTAAACTGAGTCTGAAGGACCCATGTCCTAGACAGTATCTTCCTGGCTTACCAAATTATACAAAGATGCCTAAAACACTATTGTTCTGTGGCTGTATCTGTTGCTGTGTTGGTTTGGGGTAGAGTCAGAGAAGATGTAGGTGGATAGTTATTTTGAGCAAAAGCTATGTTAAGAAAATAATGGCGGCAGAGTAGAATTATCTGTGCTGTCAAATTATTAGTGTGGTCTCTGACATAGTTTTTGCCTAGGTCAACTATCACCTTCTGGGTGACAGTGGACCAAGGGACATTCCCAATATCCTATCGAGATAAAGCCACCTAATTTAAGAACCAGGATAATGCAATATCATGGACATGGCCAAGCTGTGTCTCAGAAAGAGAACAGACTCTGGCATAGCCTAAGTTACCATCTCTCGGGAATATTGCTACATCTCAGAGGAGCTGACCTAAATGTGAGTAATTTGGCCCTGATGTCCATCAGCTGACTTGCATCTGGAGCTGAATAATGTCATGCGTTCACTGTTCTCTCAACTGGACAATGCTCCGAGTGAGGATACACAATACGAGACTACTAGAGAGGGAAGTGACCTCGAGATCACATTCCCCTGTAACAGCCACTGAAAGGCCAGTTGGAATGAGACAAAAAGAGAGATATATTTAAAATTACACGGGTACTACATACTGGCAAGGAGTTCTGTATGATTATGATCATCATTGAGAGGATTGCAATCAGGGCTACAAGAACAACAAACCTTCGATACTGCCAGCAAGACACAGGATGCTCATCTGCAGACTTATTTTTCTATTTATTTACAACAGTCTGATCTTTGCATGAGGAGGATGAGGGTGGGAGAAGTCAGCAACTACTACTCAGGCCAAAAGCTTTCTCCCTGAACTTCATCAAGCATTTGCAGAACAACAAATCAACAGAAACATTTGCAGGCTGAACTATTACTGTCCACAACTGAGCCACTGCTTTGAAAGATAGGAGGGTGTTATCCACTTTGTGACAAAAACTATTGCCTTTCATGCAGTTTGTGCAAACATATTTTGTAACAATAATAAATATACTGCCCAATTTCCACGTTCTTATAAGACAGCCTTTTGAAACCTAGATGATAGTAATGAAATATTTTGTTCATTTTCATTATTTGATACAGTAATCAGGATAGAAGATCCAGCAAGAAGAACTGCCATCCATCTCTGGAAAATGCGCTAGAATTGTTCAAAGCAATTCATATTTCCCTATGTTTTAACCAGCTATGCAAACATGAGAACTACTTTCAAGACTCTCCTCTCTCAAAACAGCTAACTTCTCAGCAGTTAGATATTTTCAGAATTTTATATGTGCTCGAATTGAATTTGTCTTTGAAGCCTGCTGTTTTCACACCTCAGAAAAGGTTTATTTGCCCGAAAGCATGTCTGTCTTTCCTAGCTATATCAGTAGGTCTCATAAGTTACTCAGAAAGGATTAGTTTAAAGAAATCCTAACTTCTATAAATCTTAGATAGTAACACTTACATGGGTATAAAGTTTGGGAGTCATCACTGTTGTCATATTCCACAAATATCCCAAACAAAACAATGATGATCACTTCCAGAAGAAGAGCCGGGATCGAGAACTTTAGCCTCATGTTGGTGTCAAGGGCTGAAGGCATTGCAGGAGAGCAGGCAGCTGTGGGAGCCTGATAAAAGGCACTTGCCTTCAGTGGAGCTGCCTAATTTGGTGGATCTGGATGATATAGCATTAAAAAAAAAAAAAAAAAGAGACAGGCGAACACACCGTCACACCCACTATGGGAGGGAAATGACATGGGTCAATATAGCGATTTCTATTTCCCAGGCTATTTCTGTGCATAAAATGCTGGATTTTTTTTTGGTTTGTAATGCAAACCAGCTCATTTAGCTACAGATACGTTTCTTACTGTCTTATACCAATTTTAAAAAGGGAATAGCCTAAAAGAAATCTCACATAACCTGATTTGCTGCACATAGTAAGGAACGCAGCTCCAGTCAACTGTTTCCTGTAGTCAATCATTTCTTCAAGTTGTAGCTTTCATTTTAAAAGGCAAAGAATTTTTCATCTTACATGAAACATGGATAATCTCCTATCTCTTCATATAGAATAAGATAGGCAAAGAAAATCTCTTGTAGCAGGCTGAAGAGGTAATGGTTCTTATTTCACAGTGAATGAAGTACTCGGAGGGCACAAGTTCTCACTGTGAATTGTTATTTAAATAGAAAATAGTTATACTTCATAAGAAAATAAAAGAAGCCTATTTCTAATTGTTAGAAAATAAAGCTGTAGATTATTAAAAAGAATTTGAAAAATCAGATCATTTTAAAAAGTTTTAATTACTGTTTTTTGCATTTTCCTTAGCTCAGACAATGAAAATGTTAAAGACCAAATTTGTTGAATGATTTTAAACAGCTCAGTTTGTAGACTTTCTCATGAATAGAGGAGAAAATTACATTTTACTGAGATTACTTTTGGAAGTTTACTTGTTCTTGAGATTCACATTGCTTGTCAAAATTTGGTTTGATTCTTAAAAGTTTTGTGGAAAAAATATTTTATTGATGTAATACTAACTTGGCCTGTGTTAATCTAGTACAGAAGATAGGCCAAAATTTTATGGTAGGAGCCTTTGTTTCATGAAAAATTGTATCTATTAAAAAAGGGGACGATATTACAATAGTAGACTAGTTGGTTATGAAGTAGTAGTGCTAGGATACAGCAATAAAATGCCATGTCAGCCTTTGGCCATAAAAATCGGCATAATCTGTAGATGTTGGGAGGTGATGTTACCTTGGGCTGCTGTCCTGGTAAGGCTACTGTTGGAAAACTGCTCAGATGTCATGAGATTTAAAGAACTCAGGGTTTTTTTAGGGTAAATCTGTACTTGTGTACCAAGCGGTGCTGCGGTCTTTTCTCTGGTCCTGAGGCCAATTTACCTATTTGCCAATCTTCAGCGTGTCAAACAGGGTGGCTGACACCAGATGCCTTTTAGGAATGCTGCCCTATTCATGGCAACTCCTGGACCAAGTCTGCTTGACGCTGCTGTTGTGATCGTCGGAAAGATAAAAGCCCTGGTGCTGTTCAGTTTTTTACTGTAAAGGTAGAATTAGACCATTGTCCAAACTAAGTTTAAAATGATCTTAACTTTTTTTCCTTGAAAAAAAGTCTGTGGTTTTGGAATGGAAAACAAATTAATTAGGAAGAAGAACATACCAGCCTATCACAGAATCAAACTTGTAAGTAGCAAAGCTAAAATAAGCTTAGATGTACTTTTTCTTTGTAGCGACTGTATTTCATTTGAGCAGCTCAAAGAGAGGAAGCAGAGCTTTGTTAAAAAGCTATTGCTCATCCTTGCTGTACCACAGGATAAGACAGGCAGCAACGTTTGATTGTAAGGGCCTATGAGCTCCTTCATTTGCACAGGAAGTGATTAAAAAAGAAAAAAATCACGAGTAAAGTTCATTGTTTTTCACCCATAGCTCAGCCATGAATATCTTGTATTATTCATTACATAATGTTTTTCCCAGTGAATATCTCACATGACACATGTGCAATCCTTAAATTAAGTTCCTTCAGGGATGCAGAAAAGGCTCTTTGTTGAAATCTTATTGGGGAAAGTGCTTTTAATAAATTTTTGAATTTTGAAATGGAGCAAGTAAGGTTCATTCAATCAGGACTTTCTCTGAGGTTATTACTTTATATCTTTATATCTTTACATCTTAAATTGCATGCAACTACACAGAGACACAGACACATATACACACAATCTTATACTGAAAGACTATCTGTGCATGTCTAAGTCAGTCATGTTATACTGCCTTCGTAGTTAATGGGAAATTATGGGCATCTCAAGAAAATTATTATTCTCATTCTCCTAAA
>KL278263.1:8317-21584 GCA_000699545.1 Podiceps cristatus | reverse complement strand
CCCTACATTGTGAAAATGTGAAATAACCTAAAATCCAGCCTTGGTTAGGGGAAAAAAAAGTAAATAAACCAGGGGGGAAAAAAATATTTGTTCTGTGTGCTAGAATCTGTATTATTATTCAATAACGGGACATTACTCATCCACACAGATGGTGAAGTAAGATGTGAATAGCAAGTGTTTTGGGACTGAATGGGGACAGAATCGCTGAAGATGCTTTCAGTGGGTTTGCTGGCAATTCAGACTGAGAGGACCTTCTGTGTTGTCCTTCTAGCTGGAACGATGTCTCCTAGCAGGCTCCAGAAGGAATGTCGTATGGGAGTATTTGCTTCCACCACTATCTTTTTTTTGTTGTTGTTGTTGTTTTTTTTTTTTTTTTTTGGTTTCCTCTGTAGTGCAGTGGCTTTTCCTGTGCCCCAGAACTCCTCCCCTCCGTTTCACGTGGAGGGATGCTGTGACTGCTGATGCTGACACATGGGCAGAGAGCCCACACCTACCTTGGTGGATATCTAGTACACTTGGCAGCCTCCTGAATTGTCTCCTGATTCATTTTCTGCTTAGGATGTGCCAGTTTTAAACCGCTTCAGAGATTTTGGGGGCCTGGAGAAGAAGGATAAACCGTGATGTCCTACAGTGATATGTTGAGAGACAGCCAGATGACGCACCAGTTTGTCATTGTGTTTATTCAGAGGAAGCTTGTGGGCTTGCCAGATTTATGATGTTTATCAAAATTGTGCAGTGTCGCCATTTTGAGAGAGTCCTTTTGACCCCAGCGGGTAGCACTTGCCACAAGTACGTGGGCTTGGAAGAGACCTTGGTTTTACCTTGCCACACCAGTGCAGGCTTCATCGGGTGCCGCGGGGAGGAGGGTGATGGTCAAGAGCTTAAATGGCTCTCGTTCATCATTGTTACAGGTTGTCTGGTAAACTGACGTGTCCTTAAATGATAAAGAGAAAGGATTTAGCTTTACCTGATGCACCTTTTTCTCTGCCTGGGAGAACAGAAGAATTTTACTTCAAGGGTTTCATTAACACTTCTCGAGGTGATGTAATCATTTCTGTGAGAGCAGGAGAACTTGCTAAAGGGCTCTTAATGAGCCCTCTCCACTGTAATTTCATAGGATTGCAGCCTGGATAGTGCTTTTCATGTGTTAAAGCAGCACTTGCGATCCCAAATTAGCACCTGACTGTGAGCTGAGGGGTCATTTTGCACTACAGCAAAATAGCAGAACAGCCCCGGTGTTTTCTGGCAGTGGGCTCGCTGTGGGCTCACCTGCTCGGCGTGGGTTCCGTGCTGAGCAGTCAGGTGTGGGCTTGTTGCGCTCACTCAGCATGTACTGTCCTACAGCATCGTGCCTCTCTCTTCCCATTTAATGAGCATCCTTCAGCTGTAGCACCCTCCAGGATGGTTGCGTTGCCCTCTTCGTGCGCTCGTATCCTTGCCCTTTTCAGCTGCAGTAATTACACACCACCAGTTGTAAATTGTGACCTCTCCGCTTAGCACGCAGTTTCTTTGCCTTGGTCAAAGATGTGACTTGGATGCTTCTCTAAACGGAATGATGAGATGGTGTCTATCTGCCCTGCTTTGGCCTTTGAACTCCCCTCTGCTTCCAAGATCATTAATCCATTACAATATTTAGATAATTTATCTTGGCCTTGGCAGTGAGATATTTACTGTGACAGCCTCGGAACTGAGGCCATGTAAGCGTTGCTCAATGGAGGGATGATTTCTTTGTCAACGCATGAAAAACGTGGCTTTCATGACATTGCAGTGGGTTTGAGATCCAGCTTTGGTTGCACACTCCAAGTAGAGACCTACCCAAAGGGAGCAAAGCTGTACTAGTATCTCTTTCTCAATTTTGGATGCTTGATAGCCCTCCGTGTTGGCGCTCTGCTTCCAAGCAAGCCGTCTGAACTCACCGTAGTCCGTGCAAAGGAGAGGATTCTTGAGCAAGCTGCATCTTGAATGACTTCGCGTTGGAGTTTTTAGCTAGGTCAACCTTAGACTAGGGTCCATTGGGGATCTTGAGGGTGGGCACCTTGTCTTGTTCCTGCTAAGCCTGCAGTCAGTTAGATGGTGGATGCAGTTGCTTTTTGCATGTTGGGTGAATGCTCCTCCCCAGGCTTTTTAAACACCCGTAGCTTGCAGAGTTGAGCTTCGTTTGTTAGTCATGAGCTGTCGTCCCCTCTGACTCTTAACTACAGAGTTTTTATTATTGTTGTGCCCTGTGCATTTTTTTTTTTTTTTTGAGAAGGATACTGTTAGAGAAGAAATGCTGTTTAGAAGATATTCGGTACAATTAGAACTACAAAAATAATCTGGATTTACTGGTGCAGTGCAGCCATTTATTAAGTCTAAGTGTGCAGACCCTTAAATTCCTGTTGGGATTTTGTTTGTCTATTGTTCTGTTTGTACCGGGCGTAATACTAGAAATGGTTTTACTGACAGAAATATTTCAGAAGATCAACCGTTCCATCCACAAAAACTTCAGACAAAGGCTTTTTTTTTTTTTTCCATTTAGATGGAGTACTTGCTGAAATAGCCCCTGGTTTTCTGAGAGCTGAATTTGAGAGTCTAAGGTATGATGAAAAGGTCCGATCTTGCTTGATCTAAAAATCATAGCTACTTTATTTTTCCTCATTGAGACACGAGCCTTCAGACTAATTTAGTACAACTCGCTCCCTTATTACTTATTTTGATAGCGCCGTGAGGTTCTGCTTGTGTATGCACAAAAGGCACAGAAGAAACAGGCACTGGAGATTAAAACAAGGTTATTGCAGCACAGAAGATTAACCTGGGCATTTCTCCATCTGAGCAAGGAAGGGGAATAAACACCCGTGCCACGTGCAGGACTCGAGCACCTACGCAGCCCTACAGTCTGAGACTTCTGTCTAATTAATCTCAGTGCAAGTTTCTATAGGTCGGGTCCAGAAAATTGTATCTTAAGAGATCCTCAAGAAACCTTCTAGCTGTGAAAGACTTAGGTTCCTAATACTAAAAGTTTGGATTCTTATTTCCTTAGCTGTCCCCTAATTTTATCCTCACTTCTCAGGATCATCTATTTTGACAGGTAGACATTTTCCTCTACGTTTTAAAAATTGGGGAATTATCACTTAGCAAAGTAAAAGACAGTAAAGAACACGAAATCAGTTGGCTTTGAGAACAGTTTTAGCAGGGCTTCAACAGATAAAGGGCTGTAGGTCTGCAGATTGTGCACCCACGGCACATTAAGTCTTGAGTGTGTGCAACATTTAGGGGACGCTTTGCTAGGTGCTGACCGTTAGTGCTATTTCAGACTTTCCCCACGATTTCTGACTTCTCTTTGTGTGCTTGGGTTGCTGTGTCTCTGAGAGAAGAGTTTTGGAAGGAAATTGTTATTTCGGTTCAAAAGACCCTTAATTCTGTTGGTTTACTTTGACCGTCTTAAATCCTTTATGGTGCTCACAAAGGATGATGTGTTAGTGCAAAGTATTTCTGGATTTCAGTATGACTTTTGGAAAGGAGATCACCTTTAGTGCTACTTAATTCCTTCGTAATCTTGTCTCGCTGTGGACCTCAAACCCGGTATATTCTGTTCAAGCTCTTATGAACTCTTCATCTGAAACATTTCACTTTTCTTCCTGGCAGTCGAAGGATTTTTGTGTGAGTTTTCTTGCTTCGTTTTAATCCTTCTAATAGAATCTGAGTCCTTCAGATCCACAGAGCCATTGCAAGCCTAATGACAGCATTTATAACCTCTGTATCTTGTGAATCCCTCCTACACAGATATGAGTAGCAGACAGCATAGACCAAATATTAGCAGCAGACACCAAAATGAAATCTATCTTTTGAGAATTAGCACAGAGAACACGCAGACGACTTGCCTGTGGTCTTGGGAGCCCTAAGGATAAACTCCGTTCTGTTGATCAGAGAATAACTCTCTCCCCCGAATGTTGTTATTTTTCTAGAAGGTGACTTGCATTTTTTTTTTGTTTGCTTCGCTTATTCGCAACCGGGTTGGGAAATGCTGCACGCTGCACGTTTGCTGCTGACTTAATGAGCTGCATCATTCAAACTGCGAAGCCAAGGTGATTTATTATGGGCTCTGTGGGTTTGAAAATGATGAACAAATATAACTTTTGGACTACTGCTGGAGGAGCGGTGAAGTTTCGGTGAGCTCAGCTGGGGTGCTATACGCTCCCCTCTACCCGAGCCATTGCGGTGCTATGGCACGGTTGTGCTCCAGCACCTTCATCCTTGCCATGATCAAAACTCACGTTAGTCTTGTTGCCCAGCGGAGACGTGGAGGAGTTGGTCTGCTTAAGGCATCCCGGCTCTTTGCTTTCTACACTGTTTCCTTTAAGGGTCAAACCAACCAATGAAGGGATGCCATAGATTTTTTTTTTTTTTTAGGTGTCTGCCCTCCTCTTTTGTATTGTTGTGGCCTTGTTTGTTCTTCTGAATCTTGGGCTTTAAATTCTTCTGCTGCTCAGTTGTTCCTGACTTAGTCCACCCACTGCAGTTATTGGCTTCCTTAGCAAAGTAATTAAACTCTGACTTCAAAAAGGCCTTAGCTGCAATTTCACCTAGTTCAGCTCTGTCAGGAGTTTTGACATCAACCCTTTTTTCGTGGGGTTTTTTTTTTTTTTAGATGTTTTGAAATTCCTCATCATTTCTTAACTTTCCCATGCCTGTGGTTTAGGTTGCCATCTAGCTGTTGACTCATGATAACCCTTTCTGCATCTGCTTAATGGTGAACAGTCGAAATTATACTGCAATTAAAAAATATATACCAGCCGTTTGGTGTCGAGGAGCTGCGGTATGGCCCAAAGTAAGTTCAAAATTCTGACTTTAAATGCATCTGTGTAATCATCCTCAGCAGTGGCATCGTGGCACTAATTAACCTTAAATTGAACTTGCATTACTGGCAGAACTCTAAACCGAGGCAAGAGACAAAGGGCACAAACCCCCCGATGTTAAGCTGTTGCAGGAGGCTGTTGGCAGTTTTTAGGATGGAAATTTCCTCTTTTTTTTTTTTTTTTTTAATCTCGGGACTTTTGGTTGTCTGGACACCTTCCCCTCAAGAAAAAGGAGAGGACCCATGCAGTCATGTAGTTTGAACCCTGAAAGAGCTGCAGGACCTGACTCTGCAACCCTTGGGTTTTGGGATGATATTTGGTGATTTATTCCTGCTTTGGGTCAACCTCAGTTTTTGGTTTATTAATAGAGTGTAGATGTTTAAACACAAGATTTACACACACACACGCCCCATCCCATAATGATGAAGTACTGGAGTTTTTTCGTCATGTTTCTGGCACATCTGTCTTCTCCTGGAGAACTCTATTTCTCTAGTAGCATAACACTAGAAAATTCACTTTATAAATTCCTAGAGTTATGTGCAAAACGAGATCAGTAGGAAAACAGCTTCCAAGGTCCCTAAATAAAAGTGAACCTCTCTTGCTGTGCTGTCATATGGTAAACAGCTCTGTCTGCTGGTGGCAAGGCGAAGATTTTGTTGCCGGCAGCAAGCACTAAAATCTCATTGCTTGGGATCACTCTTAGTACTGATTTTAAAAGCAGCACTCGGCAAGCATCAAATTATTATTAAATCTAACTAGTAACTTCCTAGTTTGTAGCTCTTAAGGCATTTTTTTTTGTCAGCCTACCATGATGTGAAAATAAATAAAGCAGAGGGGTCAACTCTCTAGTTTTTTGAATAGCTTCAAGGGGAGCGGGAAGGAAGAAGAGCTGGGAAGGTGGAAAAGAAGTTGGGAAACTGTTGCATGCTGTGAATAATCCCCCAAATCTGAGTCTCTGTTCACACCGTCAGGTCCAGGTGTGACTACGGCCGCTCACCAGTGCCGAGCGCTTGTCCCTCAAGGGGAAGGAGAAGGGTCGGGCTTGTTTTGCACAGAATTGCAGCTAAATGAGGAAATTCCCATCTTGAGGTCTGCTGCTTCATTAGAAACCAGCTTTGCAGAAATCTTGAGTATGATTTAATTTCTGTTAAACTGGTACAGCATTTTAACTAGGCCAGTGCTTCTGGATTTTAGGGATTTTTGGTCCAGTTTTGCTGCCGAACAGAATGTACTGCTTCCACACGATACCTGGCGGGATGCTGAATTTTGGACCAGAGAGACTCCAACGTTTCTCTGGTGCTTAAATTGATGGATTCTTGAGGGAAATGTCCATGTACTGCTTAGTTTGAAACAGAGTCAATCTAATGTGGTTTTGTACAGGCAGGATAAATAGTGTAATTCCTGCTAATGGGAATGGGACCTATTAATAGCCCGGCGTTTGGAGCTGGTTTATGAGCACTGGGGTGCATGGTGTGGTAGATCTATATTAATTTTATTTCCTTAGCTTTCTCCTTGGGCACTTGGGGTACATTACCTTGTTTTATGCAGTAGATCATAGAATAGTTTGGGTTGGAGGGGACCTTTAAAGGTCATCTGGTCCAACCCACCCGCAGCGAGCAAGCCCATCTTCAACCAGAGCAGGTTGCTCAGAGCCCCGTCCAGCGTGACCACAAACGCTTCCAGAGATGGGACATCTACAACCTGTTCCAGTGTTTCACCACCCTCATCAGAAAAAATTTCTTCCTTATATCTAGTCTAGATGTTGGAGCCTGTGTTACTCTGTCTGCAACTTTTAATTTCAGGAGAAAACTAGTCTCTTTAACAATTTTTGGGTGGTTTGGACGAGGAGCTTCTGTGAAGATGACGTTGAGATTGGCTGCCCTTTCTAGTTTGCCGTACCATTCGGTATTCAATCCTTGCAGCTGTTGCCTTTGCTGCGATCTTGTCACTCCTAATGCTTCTGATAAAGTGCAATGCTGGAAGAGAACATAACCTCTTAATTTCAGGATGGATGGCCGCTTTGGGATGTCCATGCCGCTACGCTGTGAATTTGAATGGAGAATCCATTGCCTCGAGGACTCCGTATTGAAATGAACCGCTAATGAAAGTGCAGGAGACTCCCCAAAAAGCCGTGCGGAGTGGTACAGGTACGACACTCAACTCAAAGGTGACTTTAAAGGAAGAACAGCTTAAGCCTCCTCCTTTTCCATCCAGATCAGGGCCCATTTTGTATTTAATTAAGGCGTTAGAGCCGTGTTCTTGTATGTGGTCATCGGCACAAATTAAAATAACAGTAAAATCTCCCTTAAAAGAAACGGTGGCCAAGCTTCCCTTGGCTTTGAACCACCATCTCTTCCACTTCCAGAGGTGGGCGTTTCAGAATTAAGTTCATTTGAAAGAAAACAATCTTCCTTTAGAGCAAGAAAGCAATTTTTGGAGAACAGGGCATTGACCCAAATAGCAACTGGAAGACGTGAAGTGCTGCAATTAGAAAAGGCAATAGTTGCTACAGCTAGGATGAATAGTCCTCTAGACTAATACTGTGTTACGGTCATCTACACCTGTTTTGTTTGCTATCAAATAATTAGATTTGATATTTTGTGGTTTAATATGTGTTTTCTGTGCTCACAGCGTTGCTTAGTTTGGCACTGTAGGTTTTTGGGAGGTGATCGGTAGGTTTTGTGAGTCAGAAAACGACTTTAAAAGCCTTTGTGTTCCCTGCCAGATTTGTTGGGCAAATCTTGTCCAATGCATGCAGGTCTCCGAGGGAAATGCCACTTAGCAGTGAGCAAATGGGCATAGTTGTAAGGGCACATTGTCAGCAGCAACATAAAGCTGTAGTATGTGTAGTCCTGGGTGCCTCATCTTGGGGACGGAGGTTGTAATTCTTCAAGGAAGATGCTCCAGGATGCTGGAGGCAGATAGAAAAAGGATGAGGTCAACTACCGCAAGCTGCGGCTGAACTACCAGGAGAAGTTCATGCATGGAGCGACTGAAAGGCGGGGTTGATACTGGGGCTCTTTTCCCACCTTCTATTTTTACGTGCATTTCTTGGGGGCTTTGTATGCAAAGGATTTATGTGCTTCTCCTGCACGCTCACCTGGGAGGGCGTATACGTTAGATACTGCAAAGGAATTGAATCAGGACTAATTCAGTTTATTATTAAAATCCAGAATGGACTTAATTGTATAGATTGTTTCAATAAACCACTAGAAAAATTACTATCTCAGTTCTTCCGGCTTTCATTTCACAGCAAGACAAATGAATTAAATGAGAGAAAAAAGTAGCAAAGGGTTCGTTAGCCTTGTTCCCAAACAAGTGCCCTGCAATTCACTGTACTTGGCTTTTTGAACTTGCTGCCGCTGCTACTTTTCTGACCCCTTGAGGCTCTGTGTTGCTTCAATTCCCAGTTCTTTCTCCAGCTAAATCTCGCGTTTGTTCGTCACTTGTAAAGCGTTTTGTATTTCGGCTCTGCAGAGAGTGGGTTTAGGGAAGGAATATACCTTCCAAGACCACAGATCATTAAAAATTCATCAGTTGCTTTTTTTGTTAGCCAGAATCCTTGAGAACGTTTAGGAAATTGGGTTAGAAACGTGTGAAAAAAGCTTAAAGTTTTGCGGTCACCGAGGTAAGAAAAATTCATCAGTTGCTTTTTTTGTTAGCCAAAATCCTTGAGAACGTTTAGGAAATCGGGTTAGAAACATGTGAAAAAGCTTAAAGTTTTGAGGTCACCGAGGTAAGTTACAGTGGCAGATGTGCTTTAATTTCTAACGTCTGCTAAACTAGAGTTCTCTGGATGAGCATAACGAAATTTTACATGAATATAGTAAAAAGGGGCTGGAGTTTTCTGATTGTTATCTTACAGCAGCGAGCAGCTTGGATTTCCATAACGCTTTTCGCAAAGTAGAACATCTTGTAGTGCTTTGCAAAGCATTTAATTACCGGTAATGCTGACGCTGCACTTCTCTGCCCTAGCATTTAAAGGCAGTATCCGAAACAACAGGATTCATTCTGTTTTAAGTAGCAACGTTTGGAAACATTTCCACTCTCAAGAGCGATCCTAGGCTTCTGGAAGGTCAAAAACTCCCAGACAACTGCGGTTAAATTCAGCCATGCCCTTATATTCCTCGACCTGCAGAAGCTATTTTAATAAGAGGAGGAAGGTTATGATGAAGTATGCTTTTAACAGCCAGTCTCTGAAGTGCTAAAACATTTTCCACAGGAAAGGGGTTTGTGTTGTGTGGGTTTTTCCCTTTTATGCTTTCCAACGTGAGGATCAAGAAAGTGGTAGTGTAAATACGACAGTTTGTGCTCCAAAAAACCCCGTATGAAGTGTTGTGTTTTACAGCCTGCTTCCATGGAAAGGAGAAACCTTAATTCAGCATTGGGATCATCGAATCATCAAATAGTTTGGGTTGGAAGGGGCCTTTCAAGGTCATCTAGTCCAACCCCCCTGTAGTGAGCAGGGACATCTTCAACCAGATCAGGTTGCTCAAAGCCCTGTCCAACCTGACCTTGAATATTTCCAGGGATGGAGAATCAACCTGTTCTGGCGTTTTACCAACCTCATTGTAAAAAAATTTCTTCCTTATATCTAGTCTGAATCTCCTCTCTTTTAGTTTAAAACCGTCACCCCTTGTCCTATCGCAACAGGCCCTACTAAAAAGTCTACCCCCATCTTTCTTATAAACCCTCTTTAGTGTTGGAGGGCCCCAATAAGGTCTCCCCAGAGCCTTCTTCAGACTGAACAGCCCCAACTCTCTCAGCTTGTCCTTCTAGAAAAGGTGCTCCATCCCTCTGATCATTTTTGTGGCCTGTAGACCCTGCTCTTTCCTGTGCTGAGATCCTGCTCATCTCCACGCGGAATGTAGTCAAGAGAGGTTGAACATCACCCTGGAGAAGGCAGAAGGGCTGAGCAGAGGGTCCTGCTTCTCTTAATTCAGTGGGTGGTAAGATCTGGTGCGCTGCCATCGGGTACGTGATGGTGTCAAGAGCAGCGCAGAGAGGTTTCCTATGATAGATGAAGATTTGAAGATAAAAACCAACACCTGTCAGGAATGGTTCAGGCGTAGTTGATCCTTCCCATGCATAAAATGAGACCTTGTCAGTGAAATAAAATATTTATGGGGAAAGGAAGAGGATTTACAAATACTGTGAGAGCTGTGTCACAGTGTACTTATTGGCTGAGCAGTATGATGTAACGGCTGAAAGGTGTGAAATACCATCTGTGTGTTATATGGAGGGCAAAAAAGTGTTTCCCGATGAAAGCCAGCGCCGTGTCGGGGCAATTGTGCTACATAACGCTGCCTGTGGAGCTGGACTCCCTTCTGCTTGCCAGATGCTGGAGAGAAAATGGAGCTTTCTGGTGCTCGTGTAGTCTTTGTGTGCTGGGCAGTTCCAAACAGTATTCAATTTCGAATATTAATTCACGTACTGTAGAGTGGTTTGGGAAAATGAGAGTGGCGAGACCCTTATTCAATATTTATAACGGTGCTTGCTCTTGCCCTGAAACGCCAGCTCATTTTCCTCTTGGATTAGGTAAGTTCTTAGTGCTGGAAATCATTGTGTATTTTTTTTTTTTTTTAATGTTGTGGATTTTTTTTGGTGGTGTTGGCTACCTGTTCCAAATTAACTGGAATAAGGTATTTAAAGGAGATGACCTAGATGTACTTATTTATGCACAACATAAACAGCTTGAAGGTGCACCTGCAGCTAATTTCTAGAAGACACAGGTGGGCACGATACAACCTGGTGATATTAAGTAAGAGACACTCTCCACCTCTTTTTCTAGTCACAGGCTTTGACCTTGGATAAAGAGAAGAAATATGATGTGTTTAAAAACCAAAAATCACAAAAAAACCAACTCCTATTTGGATACAAACATTTGTAAACCGTATTCAGCCAGGCTTGCTGAGCAGTGATTAAACATTCGCTGGAGATGTTCAGCAGCGCGCTTCTCATTTCTAAAAATACTTTGTCTCCAAGCGCTGTCGTTTAAGGAATTTCTCCATCGGGGAGAAAAAAAAATAAATAAATAATTGTAGCCACAGCAGAGCTCTGCAGAAACAGCCACTGTAGATGGCGGGTGATTAATTAACTGCTCAAATCCGCCCCGCGCTCCTACGAAGGGTCAAGATACCGTTGTTGGAGCAAACGTGTTTCAGTTGGTATTTCTTAGCCCTGTTTTGAAATTGAAGCTTTTTGTATTTGTTTATTATTGCGGAGGTCATAAAGACAAGCTACCTCATGGTGGAGAGGCTGCCATTCTCTGCTGCAACAATCAAGACAAGCTACAAAACCAGAGTTAATTGGCCGTCGTAAATAGTCTTCCTTCGCTGACAGCTCCCGCGGTGCGTATTATGCACACCAGCAGCAAGAAGTCACGATGTAGCTTTTATAATCCAATTCAAAATAGTTTAAAAAGAACAAACAAACAAAACACACAACCAAAAAACCCCAACAAAAACCCTACGAAAACCTAAACCACAGGCTTTGGTTTGCCTCTTTTAAATCCTCTCCCCCCTTCCCTTGTCATTTTTAATTCTAGTAGTAAAAGCAAAGCTCTAGAGGCTTAGAGACTCGTGTGGTTGGTTTGTCTCTTTAGACAAGATAAAGTCGGCTTTACAACTAACACTTTATTAGTCCTTTTTGGCTGCTCTGGAGTAAATTTTGCATTTCAGTGATTTTTTTTTTTTTTTAAATTTTATTTTATTACACACCCCACACCCCCCCTTCTCTTTTTTGATGTTGTTGTAGGACTCCATCATCATCATCGTGTCATATTTGCGGGTTACAAACAAACTCGCCATCTGGCTATCTCAACTTTTCCGTACGTCACTCTCCGCTTTGGTCCTTTTTGGAGGATTAGGAGCATTTCACAAATGAGATGCTCTCTAGGGGCCAAGAGTGAGTTGAAACCCAATACTGGCTAGAAAAGCATCTCTTCTATGGCAGATGCTTGTATGATTATCGAGACTTTTTCCCTTTCTGTTGAAGGCAGCAGATCTTGCCAAATGTCTGTCCATCTGTCTTGCCAGAGCACTCGAGTCTTCCTGTGTAGGAAAACCACAAGAAAAAAGAAATTTTTTTTAAAAAATACATCTAATTCTGCTCTTCAACTGCAAAGCCAAAATCAGTGTTGTATCTGAGGGGTGATTAGGGGTCAGGAATTAATTGTGATACAGAAATATAGTCTCTTTTGTGGTAGAGGGGTCGCTTGCAAGGGATTCATGTTTCAAAAAGTAAAAGAGTGGCCTTTTAAGCATTGTTTGGCAGATTATTCTCTAATGAAATATTTAACATTTATTTCTGAAGGGAATGGTGGTAACTTTTGATGCTCAGTTTGCTGCAACCTCTGAGGAGCTTGATTTGACATTTTTTTTTTTTTCCCCCTCCCCCCAAATGCTTCTGAATCCTTTATCTTCAAAGGTCAAAGCGACACTTAACATGCTAGTTTCTTTTATTGTCCCGGTCTGCTGTCTCTTTTGCATTTTGAATAAAAATGCCAGTCTAGATTAACTTTTGGCATTCCTTTTTGTCATTCACTTGCAGCGTATCAGCTTTTCAATGCGCTCTGGCCAGCGACAAATGTGGTGTAACTTGGAATAAAACTCACGCACACCACCACGTGGTAGTACGTTTACCACCTTCTTGAAGATTTTTGGTTTGTACAGATTTCTGGTGTGCATGTTAATTGCCTCGATGAATTTTTTTTTTCGAATTCATATGTGATCTTAAAAGCTCTGCTTGGATCAAATTACTCCTCCGCACATTTTTGCCTTCTGTAGCAGCCTTGCTACAAGAATTTTGTATCTGCAGTACAAATACGCTTCTTGAACACCATCCCACCTATTAAAGCCAATCAGGAATGATGGTAGAGCCTGTTAAGTTCCACATGTAGCATGGCCTGATTAATAAGAAGCATATTGGCGTATGAACGGTCTTTATAGCTTTCTGTTACTAAAGGGAAATACTCCATCGCTTCCTCGCACCGTGTAGTTGTCTGGTGAGATGCATTTCAACGCAACGATCTTAAAGGGCTTGTTGATGTCTGAGGTAGAGGGAGGAGTGGGCTTGTTGGGTTGCAGAACCAAAAAAGTTGCATTTTGGTGATGCCAGGCCGATTGCCTGAAGCTGTTTGCCGGCCCTCTGTGTTTTTGGGCCATGAAGCTAAACCGTTTGGCAATCAAGGAGAAAAGAGATGAGTTGGGAATTATCACAAAGGCTCAGGAATACCTGGTGCTTTTTAAAGTGTAACTGTAGCCCTCCGGGTCTTTAAACCTGCCGTGCATAGGGCTTGTTTCTTATTGCTATGCTGATTGATCTGGCATCCCCTGACAAGTGTGCTCAGCGAGGAGTTTTTCCTACAAACTTTGGATTTTGTGGCACCTGTGGCTTTCTGATTTTCTGCATTAATGAGGGAAGGCAGTAGG
>KL278262.1:3578-13877 GCA_000699545.1 Podiceps cristatus | reverse complement strand
GGTTTTACAGCAGGAGCCACTGTAAAGGCAGGACTAATACAGCCTCAGGAAATGCCAAGAATATAACCATAAGAGCAATGTGCCATAGGAATGGAGAGCAAACTTGCAGAAACCTGTGACATAAAAGGGCCCCCCGAGGCCATGCTTGTTACCCATGTTAGTTGCTCAATGTATTTGTGAAGTCAGCCAGGGCCCCCATGGGCTCTCGTGGCTGCTCCTGGCAGCAGGGCAGCAAGACAGAGGCAGAGCATCTCAGGACACCTGCCTGCCCCCCATACATCATGCTGGATGATGCTCCTGATTAAAGTTAAGTTTCAGCTTGCACTACATACACTACAGCTTAAGTGGGAGAAAGAATCGAGGAAGCAGGCTTATTTGTGTCCTGCATATAGTAATAGGGCTAGTTTAGCTACCGCACTTCAATACCCCACAGCGTGCTCAGACACACCTCTGTGGGATACTACACCGGCTGGGAGTCCCTGTGCGACCCAAGCCCTCTGTGTGTCACAGTGCAGTGGTCCTGAAGGCCAAGGAAAGCACTGGGCCACCGTGGGGTCCTGCGCTCAGGAATATGAACCAGGTCCCTCGGGGCTAGCTTGAGCATCTCTGCAGAAGCAGAGGTAAGTCGCAGCAAAAAATAATTTGTCCACTTGCACATTTGTTTCTATTAGTAGTATACTAATCAGGCATCTTCATTACCATGTTTTTTTCTAGGGTGGGAAACAAACGAATTACGTGTTCGACATGCAGGCTTACAAATGCTGAGGACTAAGCTGCTTTGGGCTTCGTGAAGACTAAGGGTCCCCCAGCTTTCCCTCCAGGCCCCTTCAAAATGGTGGTTTCTGACCACACATTTTGCGTGAGCCTTTAGTGCAGTAATATATGTACAGTAACAAGACAACTAGAATTGTTACTTGTGAAGACAATATTTCTCCTTTCCTTCCAGCGAAAAAGCCTGAAACAGAGGAGAAACTTGCTTACTTACACATCCAGCTGATAACTTGTCCTCACTTTTTATGGGAAGTAAGGGCATTTCTTCCCCTAGGGAAACTGTGTCTTAACACAAGTCCTTGTGGATATTTTGCCATGGTTTCTGCATACCTGAAATTGGATGACCTCACTTCATAGTTAATTATTAGATGCCATCTTTAAATAGATTATCTTCTCCCAAACCAATAAACAGAAATCCCTATCTGAACAAGAGACTTCCCTGCGGTATTTCTTCCTTCTGTTAGCAAGGCTCTGCTCAGATTTGTTGTAGGACTGCTCACTTGTATAGTAATACCAGATAGGGACTTAGATTTTTTTATGGTTTTCAGTATTTTCTTATGTTGAAGCACTCATAAGAATATGAAAGACTTTCACTTATTTCATTGTTGTAGTGTAGCTTAGTGGCATATTTATTTTCTGCTATTGCTTATATCAAAATGATAGCAGAAGGTATGTCTTTTACTTCTTCCCTGGATAAATCGCACACATTTAGTAACGGCAGCTGCTGTCACAACCAAACCACTTAGCTACAGTGAAAAAGCTTGTCTAATATAAACTAAGTTCTTGATGAAAATTAATTGCTTACATTGAAACAGAGCTGTTATGCTTGACTAGAATGATTCTCTTTGATGATCAAAAATATGCCATTTGCAAGCACCCTTGTTACTACCACTCTTTTGATGAAACAAGGGCATTCATCCCTCATCAGAAGAAAGTGAAAATGTCAGTAGAGTAACAAATATACAAGAAATTCCCTCTGAGGGAATGGGAATAGCAAGAAAGATAGACATTTTTTTTTTTTTTTAATATGCAGTTCTAGTGCATTTGCAGTTATGTCAAGATTGATTTTTGCCTGGGCAGTTGTAGGTTCCTGTAAGACTGCTGCCAGACAAAGTTAGTATTCAGTAGTAGGACTATGGACATTTTCTGCTTTTTTGCCTTTTATGCTTTTGTTGTTATTGCCAGTTTGGATTTTATTGTTTCTTTTTCCAAATGCTAAATATAAATACTAAGTGTCATTTTATCATTCTCCCAAGTCTGCTATTCTCTTTTTGAGTAACTGTAATCTCCTTCTCTTCCTTCACCTTTTTCTTCTGTCTCAGTTTCTTACAGAAATTGAAGGCAACACTGTTGAAGTTGTTATGGGAAGGTAAATATTTGCCTTCTTCCAAAAGACCTTGAGTTCTTCTACACTTGCTGAACAGCAGTGTGAACTATCTGAACAGAGCAGTTAACATCCGACATGTTAGTATCACCCCAGGCAAGCATGGGTAAAGTCATACCTGAGGCAAAGGAAGATGTTATTTCTTGATTGTAATTCTACAATAATAGAATCATAGAATGGTTTGGATTAGAAGGGACCTTAAAGATCATCTAGTTCCTACCCCCCTGCCATGGGCAGGGACACCTTCCAGTGGACCAGATTGCCCAAAGCCCCATCCAGCCTGGCCTTGAACACTTCCAGGGAGGGAGCAGCCACAGCTTCTCTGGGCAGCCTGTGCCAGTGTCTCACCTCCCTCACAGTGAAGAATTTCCTTATATCTAGTCTGAATCTACCCTCTTTCAGTTTAAAACCATTGCACTTTGTCCTATCACAGGCTCTTGTCAAAAGTCCCTCTCCAGCTTTCTCATAAGCCCCCTTTAGGTACTTGAAAGCTGTTAGAAGGTCTCCCATGAGCCTTCTCTTCCCCAGCCTGAACAAGCCCAACTCTCTCAGGCTGTCCTCACGGGAGAAGTACTCCAGCCCTCTGATCACTTTTGTGGCCTCCCTCTGGACTCACTCCAACAGGTACATGTCCTTCTTGTGTTGGGGGCCTCAGAGTTGGATGCAGTAGTCCAGGTGGGTTCTCACCAGAGTGGAGTAAAGAGAGGGAATCACCTTCCCAAACCTCCTGGTCACAATTGTTTTGATGCAGCCCAGGATACAGTTAGCTTTCTGGGCTGCAAGTGCATGTTGCCAGGTCAAGTTGAGGTTTCATCAACCAATACCCCAAGTCCTTCTCCGCAGAGCTACTCTCAATCCATGCTCTGCCCAGCCTGTATTTTCAGGAGTGCCCTGACCCATATGCAGGACCTTGCGCTTGGCCTTGTTGAACTGCATGAGGTTCACATGGGCCCACCTCTCAAGTCTGCCAAGGTCCCTCAGGACAACATACCTTCCTTCCAGTGTGTCAACCACCCCACAGAGCTTGGTATTGTCAGCAAAATTGCTGAAGGTGCGCTCAATAGCATTGTCCCTGTTGCCAACAAAAATGTTAAACGGCACTGATCCCAATACCAGCCCCTCCCTGAGGAATGCCACTTGTCACTGGTCTCCACTTGGACATTGAACTGTTGACTGCAACTCTTTGAGTGCAACCATCCAGCCAATTCCTTATCCACTGCGTGGTCCATTCGTCAAATCCATGTCTCTCCAATTTAGACAAATGGATGCTGTGTGAAACAGTGTCAAATGCTTTGCACAAGTCCAGGTAGACGACATCAGTTGCTTTTCCCTTATCCACCAATGCTGTAACCTTGTTGTAGAAGGCCACCAAATTTATCAGGCACAACTTGCCATTAGTGAAGCCATGTTGGCTGTCACCAACCTCTGCCTTATTTTGCATGTACTTTAGCATAGTTTCCAGGAGGATCTGCTCCATGATTTTGCCAGACACAGAGGTGAGACTGGCCTGTAGTTCCCCAGGTCTTCCTTTTTTCCCTTTCTAAAAAATGAGGGGTTATGCTTCCCCTTTTCCAGTCAGTGGGAACTTCAGTGGACTGCCACAACTTCTCAAATATGATGGACAGTGGCTTAGCAACTTCATCCACCAGTTCTCTCAGAATCCGTGGATGCCTTTCATCAGGTCCCATGGACTTGTGCAGCTTCAGGTTCTTTAGATGGTCTCGAACCTGATCTTCTCCTACAGTGGGCAGTTCTTCATTCTCCCCGTCCTTGGCTTCTGTGACTTGGGTGGTGGGATTAGAGCACTTGCTGGTGAAGACTGAGGCAAAAAAGTCATTGAGTACCTCAGCCTTCTCCATATCCCAGGTAGCCAGGTCTCCTGCTCCTTCTGGAGAGGGCTCACATTTTCCCTAGTCTTCCTTTTATCTCCAACATACTGATAGAAGCTTTTCTTGTTGCCCTTGGTGTCCCTGTCCAGATTTAATTCCTTCGGGGCTTTAGTTTTCATAACCTACTCCCTGTCTGCTCTGACAATTTCTCTGTATTCCTCCCAGGCTGCCTGTCCTTGCTGCCACCCTCTGTAGGCTTCCTTTTTGTGTTTGAGTTTTTCCAGGAGCTCCTTGTTCATCCATGCAGGCCTCCTGCCATTTTTGCCTGACTTCCTCTTTCTTGGGATGCATCGCTCCTGAGCTTGGAAGAGGTGATCCTTGAATATTAACCATGTTTCTCGTGCGCCTCTTGCCTCCAGGGCTTTATCCCATGGGACTCTAGCAAGCAGATCCCTACCAAAGTCTGGACTCTGAAGTCCAGGGTAGCGAACTTGCTGCGCACCTTGCTTACTGCCCTAAGGATCTTGAACTCCACCACTTCATGGTCACTGGAGCCAAGGCTGCCCTTGAGCTTCACATTCCCCACCAGCTCCTCCTTGTTGGTGAGAGCAAGGTCCAGCACAGCACCTCTCCTTAATGTTGGCTCTGTCACTTGGAGAAGGAAGTTATCATCAACGCATTTGAGGAACCTCCTGGATTGCTCCTGCCCTGCTCTGTTGTCCCTCCAACAGGTATCAGGGTGGTTGAAGTACCCCAGGAGCAACTGGGTTTGTGAATTATAGCCCTCCAGAAAAGAATATGATTGAGAAATCAAATAAAACCATAACTTAATGCATTTGGGAACTTATTTATTTTTTTTACAGTTGCATCATAAGTAGGCCTGAAAGAATAATGATAAATTATAGTGAACATTTGAGAGACATCTTAGTGGAGGTTTTCTCAGCTGCATCCATAAGTCTCTTCATATTTTTACAGACATCACTTCGAGTGAGCCTTGGTCTGTTTCTGGAAATTATTTTGGGATGAGGCCATATGGAGCAGTATTAATTATCACCTCTCCAAATGGCTGGAGACGTTTGGGACTTTCTGTCAAAACAGTAAAAAATGAAGCTAGTGAAGGTGTTCACACAAAGATCCCTAACATCTCATTACACAGCCCCTATGCTCACCCACGGAAGGTGAGCACACATCTGGCCACAATCATAACTCTCTGAAATGCCTGTTATCATTGCTGATGCCAAGACTCACAAAGATAATCACACTTGGATATTTTTGTTTCTGAAGGCATGTAAAAACATCAAATATTGTTGCCACCTTTGCTAGTGTCTCATTTATAGCTTAAAAAGTGAGAAAGAGAGAAAGAGAGAAAGAGAGAAAGAGAGAGAAAGAGAGAGAGAAAGAGAGAAAGAGAGAGAGAGAGAAAGAGAGAAAGAGAGAAAGAAAGAGAGAAAGAGAGAAAGAGAGAAAGAAAGAAAGAGAGAGAGAAAGAAAGAGAGAAAGAAAGAGAAAGAAAGAGAGAAAGAGAGAAAGAGAGAAAGAAAGAGAGAAAGAAAGAGAGAAAGAGAGAAAGAAAGAGAGAAAGAGAGAAAGAGAGAAAGAGAGAGAGAAAGAGAGAAAGAGAGAAAGAGAGAGAGAAAGAGAGAAAGAGAGAAAGAGAGAGAGAGGGAGAGAGAGAGAGAGAGAGAAAGAAAGAAAGAAAGAAAGAAAGAAGCTGGAAATTGCCAATTACAATTGGACAGCTAATCAGGTTTTAGTATTAATCCCTTCCAAACTGGTCAAAGCCATAGGGATGCATGTATTTATATCAGCATAAATACAATCAGTGTTAGACCAATAGTTAGCACAAACAGTCTGAAATGACTTTGCTGAATTTCTAGATTGGTGTCCCACAAATCTGTCTAGACTTACCATTGCTTGGGTGTTCTTCCTAGCAATCAAATGTCTTCTCTTGGGGACAGCAGCTGCTTTAAAAATAATAGACAAGGGATTACCATATCTAATGGTGAATCTCAAAATTTGTTTTAGTTTCCTCTGTTGTTTGAAAAACAAAATTGCAATTTGGAACCCATTTTGAGTCTCTGAAATGTAAATAATTGAGGTCTATGGCAAGGCAGCAAATAGTCCTGCATGATTAATGATTACAGCAAAATCAGTCTGTCTGCAATACTGTAAATGATGCTACAGTGACATCAGAAAGTAGCTGTTTTGCGGTGCACGATGCCATATATCTAAAATGTTTTAGGAAAAACAAGGATGCAAGTTCAGTCTGTCTTTGAACAGGAACATTTTTTTCTTAAGACACTCTAATAGGCAAGACCACCCAGGCACTTAAAAGACAGATTTAAAGTCACTTTGCAACTAAACAGTAAAGCCTCTTCAGCCTCATTCATGTCAGCAGTTCTTCAACATTCACCCATGAGTGGGAAAAGATGAATCCTGGTGGTGGCCATGCTGCAGGAGGTGAGGTACAGGCACACGCTGTGTAAGTGACAATGATGTCCTACACACTGAATTAAGCAAAACAAGTCTTGAAAGTAGCCACTTCATAATCTATGATTCTTTTTAGTTTTGATACCTCTGAAAATTCTCAGCATCCTCTTCTTCCAGTCAAGAGGGTGGCAGGTGTTAAACCTTCCAGGTTACAGAGTGAGACCATTTCGCACAGGTTGCCCAGAGAGGCTGTAGAAGCCCCATCCCTGGAAACATTCCAGGTCAGGCTGGACGGGGCTCTGAGCGACCTGATGTAGTTGCAAATGTCCCTGCTTATTGCAGACGGGTTGGACTAGATGGCCTTTAGAGGTCCCTTCCAACCCAAACTATTCTATGACTGTATGAGTATTAAAAGAATAAGTCTTACGAGGTGTGGCTGAGGGAGCTGCATCTGTTTAGTCTCAAGAAAGGGAAGCTGATGGGAGACCTTATCATTCTCTACAACCTGAAAGGAGGTTGTAGAGAGGTGGGTGTCAGTCTCTCCTCCCAGGTGACAAGCCATAGCACAAGAGGAAATGGCCTCAAGCTGCACCAGGGGAGGTTTAGATTCAGTATTAGGAAACATTTCTTCACTGACAGGGTTGTCAGGCACTGGAACAGGCTGCCCAGGGAGGTGGTGGAGTCACCATCCCTGGAGGTATTGGAAAGATGTGTGGATGTGGTGCTTAGGGACATGGTTTAGTGGTGGACTTGGCAGTGACAGGTTTGTGCCTGGACTCGATGATCTTAAAGGTCTTTTCCAACCTAAACAATTCTATGATTCTATTATATGATTCTACTGATGCATTTGCAAAGCAGCTTTCTTTCAGGAGCCATAAGGTGGCTAATCAACAATGAAACACATTAAATATATATACATTGCATGATTTTCTTCACATGGGACACCAACACAAGAGCACATATAGGCAGCATCAAAGATGTCCACGAAGGTTTTTTTTCCTTTACAACTCCACCACTTTTTCTGTTGAATGAGGGAGAAATGAAGCTAGCAGGAACGTACTGAGCAACAGACGGTCTGGACAAGCCAACCATACCCAAAGTCTGTCTCCTCCTGTGGAAGCAGCAGCTGTGGGGAGTGGGAAGCAAAGAGCATCCCCTCTGAAGTCCTTTCCCAGTCTATGAGATTTTCTTTCTGTGCTTCTTCCCTACCTGTAAGAGCTGCATCACTTGAGCACCGAGACAGTGACTTCCACAGGTTCGCTCTGCTGATCCTCCAGCTGCCCAGCTCCTCTGAGCCCTGCAGCACAGACCCCACCTGTCCCTTCATGTGCTCTTCTGACAAAGCTGGAGGAAAAACCTATAATTAGTACTTTGTTCATTGCACAAGAAGAGCTTTCAAAATAAAGTTGCTCTGTTTAAGACTCTGTGAATGTTTCCTGCCTGTTTGTGCGGGAGAAGGGGGCTTAGGAGGAAGGGCAGCACTCCAGAGGGTTCTACAGGATAAGCGGCAGATTTTAACTTCTCACTGGAGTTGAAACTTTTTATAGTATCACTTCTGCTCTTTGCCCGTGTCTAAATGTAGAATGGAGCAGCACAAAACCATCTTTCCCACAGCCACCTGGCTTAGTCAGGGAACAAGGCCAAGGGAAAGCCATCATAGGAGACAAGTGGAGGGTCTCAAAAGGGGCTCTAGCAGCCTTTTCACAGACTATTAAAAAAGTAAATTCTCAGGAGGTTGATTTTTCTGCTCATGCTTCTCCACACAAATTCAGAATTAAGTTTTCCATGTGACAAGGGAAACAGGCAGGACAGGAACACAACTGCTCTCTGAATAGCAGCCATACCATCAATGATTACTTGCTATCTTCATCTGTTGACAAAATGATTTGAATTGATTTAAATAGCTCCCAGATGTCTAGCTTAACGCATAAATCTAATACACATCCAAGATTCATCACCTCCTCAATGATTTCTTGGTCTAACTATCATTTCTAAATGGTTCCACATCTCAAATCTGTTGTGCACGTTAGGTGAGTAACCACTTGAACTTTCATTGAACTGCTGTTCCTCAGGCCACCTCTTCCTGTTGTAAGGAGAAAACGAACTGCTCCTGTGCATTATTAATAATAATAGAATAGTAATGCTGCAATAGCTGCAGTGAACCAAAATACTACTTCATGTCTTGGTGTTCTTGTAATTTAGGGTTGAATGCCCTCAGAGACCTGCCAGCCAGTCACCCAGGACTGCAATGAAACTCAGCATCTGTCTGTGTCATCATACTCCTGGCTACTGAAAAAAGAAATAAACAACCATGTGAGTTTTGATGTAGGTCTGACCCACTCACTCACTTTGCATGCAACAGGCAGGACTATGCAGCAGAGCCTACAAGATCTAATTTTCTGTTCACAGAGAAGAAAATGTAACTTGAAAATACGTGGTATTCAGCTAGAAACAACATGCTAATGCACAGCCTGGGAAGCTATTCAGAGAGATGGAATTTAGTACATCCTGATTTTTCAGTTCTTGAGGTATTTTATATTGGAGTTGCAAGTTCCGATGTGCATCAAAAGACTAGCATTGCTGCAACTTGCAAGTCTATTTAGAAACACCTGTTAAAAGTTAACTTACTCTCATCTCATTTGAATCTTTAGCACATCTGTTGTGCTTATGATACGAAGATCCTAGTGGAACATACCCCTTTCACCTATGAGGTTACCCACATGTAGAACAAAAGCAGCTTCAGGAAGCGTGGAAACAGTTTCATTAAAGGCAACTGAGCAACTACAATCCATTTAATTAAGCAGCATGGAATCAAAGTAGTGTTGAATTCCAGCATTCTTTAGATGAATTTTGGAAATTTAGCCCTATATTTCTTGACTGTTCTAATCTATATCCAACTTCAGTTCAGTATCGATTCACTTTTGCAGCCTGTGCCCAAGATCTCCAGTTACACCCACTCTGCAGCATCCTGAAGTAACCCAGAGGTCAGGAACCCAATGCACCTCATTATTCAATAATGAGATTAGGGAACTGCTAGGAAAGGCATTCAAGTTATGGGCATAAGAACAAGGTACTGGCAGGTAAGGAAAGATGTGAATTTATAGCATACCACTTGGTTCATGCACCATAAAAGCCTGCAGTAAATATGAAGCAGCTTTTCCTGCTCTGACTGAGAAAAGAGTAAGATGCTCTGCGCTCACAGTGGGCTGATCATATGCACGTGTGCACTGCTGTGAGTTCGTTTCACACCCTGCCTCACCTTGCAGAAACTTGTTTGGGTGCCCCACTGCAGGCAGAGAAACTCTACTGGCATTTTGAAAAGACCTTCAGAAGAACATTTATTCTAGGTACAATTGGTCTGGCCCTGATTTACCTGTGCTAAAGAGAGAACTATCTTGTAAGTGCTGCTAGACAAAAAGAGGAATTTACCAGTAGTTAGGGTTTATAGTTTTCTCTTCTGCTGGACACTTCTTGGAAGGGAAAGAAGGATTTTTGTATTTTCTGTTAGCATAATATAATTGGAAACCTAAACACAGTCACATGCAAGATAGTATGTGCTTTTGCCTTGTCAAGTTTATGTACTACAGATTTTGCCAAGAGCTACATGTACTGCAGTCCAAATCACTCATCTCAGGTTCCCACCATGGAAACGGTTCACTGATATTGAGGGACAGGGAGGTGATCGTCCCTCTCTACTCTGCCCTCGTGAGGCCCCACCTGGAGTCCTGTGTCCAGGTCTGGGGCCGCAGTACAAGAAAGATGCAGAACTGTTGGAGAGGGTTCAGAGGAGGCCACGAAGATGATGAGAGGGCTGGAGCACCTCCCCTATGAAGAGAGGCTGAGGGAGCTGGGCTTGTTCAGCCTAGAGAAGAGAAGGCTGCGGGG
>KL278261.1:9421-21783 GCA_000699545.1 Podiceps cristatus | reverse complement strand
TATGATTCTATGATTCTATGATCTTCCTTTTCCTGGTTGATCTGGAATAGCAACCACTGTCCTAATTTTACACAAAAAGCCTGATCCTGTATGCATGTAAATCAAAGTCAAAACTTCCATTTACTTCTGTTGTGCAAGAATATTTCTACAACATACTGACAGCTACCTTGGCTTGACACCGAGACACTAAAATAAGAAACATGCGCTTGTATTTCCAAATCTCAGACTTTTTTCTTTTAAAAATACCTTAAAAAGCAAGTACCATTATTTGCAGCTTTAAAAAAGAAAAAAGGAAATAATTTTTACCTTACTGTTATGAACAAACATCCTGTTTTCTGTAAATTGAGCTACAGAGCTTTGGTCTAAATGTGAGACAAAAAATGGCTTTTGCCTAGCCTTATGGTTTTATATAATGTTATGTATATATTTGAAAATTGTTTTTCCTTCAGCAATATTTCTATCAACAATAGACATATTACAGTGTGCTATATCCCCTCTCTATTTTCTGTTCATTTATGGTCCTTAATATGATCATCACTGAGGAAGAATTATATGGTATTTCTAAAATGAAATGTAAGGGTGTACAATGAACACATAATTATAATGTCAAACAGCTCAGGGATGAAGATATTCAAAATGGTGGTCAGATATTTTTATCATAAGTCTAACAAAATATGAGCTGAACACCATGAGCCTAAGAAAACACTGAAACAACTCAAAAAAGGGTATCACTGATGCGCCATCAGTGAAAGCTTTAAACTGGTATTTTATTTCTAAGAAGAAATAAATCTCAAATTTGTGTTTCAATGCAGGAATTATTGGGTGAAATTTCATGGCCCGTGATTTTTCGCAGGATATGAGTCCATTAAATTATTATAATGGTCATCTTGTTACATTAAAATCTGTTCTCTTTCAGTAACACAATGGATATTAGTCAGGATTCTGAAATCCTGCTAAATTTTACAAATGACACAAAGATGTGGGAATCTTAATTATTGCAGGTTGCAGACACATAGAGTGATTTGAATCCACTAGCAAATTCAGTCAGAAAATGTTTTGATATGGTCAAGAGCAGGGGAATAAAGAGGACAGGTATTACCTGCAGGAAGAAGACTATATCCTGGTAAACTGCAACCCTGGCAAAGATTTCTGGGCCAGACCAATGAAGCAGCTGAAAACTAGCTCTTGCATGGCATAGTGTGATTTTTCCTTCTATGAGCCCTGAAATTCTGTAAGATCTGGTACTTTTGTACACCTCGTTGGTGGGGAAGGTTTTGGATCTAAAAACTGACTGACTTGAACTTCAGTGGGAATCCACTGTGGGAACCTCAGCTTTAGTGAGAGTATTGTGATGGAATTCTGAAGTGTAGATATACAGAGACCAGAGATCTCTTTAATTTGAAAGGTCACTCTGTCAGAACTATTGCATATACATATTATGGGTTAGAGTGTTACAGATTACACAAAAATAAAAACAAAAAGACAAAGTCATACATATCAAATTCCCCTGAAATTAAGGATTTGGGTAAATTGGGACATAGATTAGGCCATTTGTGGTTTTGAGTATATAATAGTCAACTGAGGAACTTGCCAGACCAAAATTACCACTTTTAATCAAAAGTTTAATAGGAACTGTATAATTTTGTAGAGTTCAAACCCTATCCTCTTCCTGCATATCTTTAGCTCACCCAACACCAGCTGTGGCCAGTTCCATTATCCAATGTTTCTAATGCTGAGGGATAGGTGAAATCTGTGCACTTAATGGCAGCCCAGTTCTACTCACTCAAAACCTGTGTGTATCAGTCTGTTAATAATTACCACTGTTCCAACAGACTTATTCCCACTTCACATCACTGTATGTGAGCAGGTCCAATATTTTTTTATTCTGATGTTTTGAGGCATTTTTACTGCATTCTTTCATAGAACATTCCATTATGCTTCCTTTATTTTGATGCTAAGCCATGTTCTCATGTTTTCTCCCATGATCAATGATTGTATTTTTTGGTGACTCGGAAGTGTGTGTCCAGTCTTTATGGACAGTGGAGTTAAATATTGTTGGGACTTTTACTTTCTTCCATTCTGCTTATATTAGTTCTATTTGCAATTTTAACATCTTAAAAGGGATCTCAACTGTAAGCACAGAGCAGCTCTGGTCTATGGAAGAATAATTTTCTTTGTGAATTTTATTAGTCTTTATCTTGCCTTCTGCCTGAATAGATAGAATGGAAATTATTCCTCTCCATGACTTTTGGATTTGCTTTAAATCAAGAGATAATTGCCTGGTCAAAAGATACCATTCACAGTTATCTGGATTCAGATAGGTAGCCACTGTGGGCTGTAGTGTAGTAGCACAGGCAGTAAGACAGCCTTTAGGACTTCTCTGTAGTGTAGCACAGAAGAGGAAAGGTTATCTTTTGGGAGTGGTTAACAAGGAAGGAATGGACATTGATATGCCAATGTTCGTATACATATTGATACTTCCCCAGTAGGTCTGTGTGTTGGTGAAAATGGAAGCAGCCTGCTGACCCCTCTGAAGAGTCTGCTGTCGTCTTTCCTACAGATCAGGGATGGTTGAGGGGCCGTTAGATCTGCTGTATCACATCTGAAGCATCATGGCACAGGCACCTTCCAGCACAGGAGAGATCCTTCAGTCCAGTTCTCTGGAGAATAAAACCCCTGCTTTTACCATTTCCTTTTTATCTCTGCACAAACCCTGTACCAGTCAAATCACAGAGAAGTCGGGGCTAATGATGGTGTTTCTAGGAACTGTGCTGAGCTTCTGGTACACCTGCAGGGAGCAGCTCAGATGACCACCATCATCATGTTCCACCAGCTGGGCTCCTTCTGGGGGAAATGCAAAAGGTAAGAAGAAAATGAATTATATATCATTCTAAGTGGGATACAGGGAAGAAAATTTCCAAATAAGATCCATGCAAGGGTTTTTTCCTTTAAGAGTCAGTAAAGGAAGTCCAGTGCCAGCCATAGGAGATGTAGTTCAGGAAAAAAAGGAGCCAAAAGCAGGGTCAGTAAAGTCCAAGAAATAATCATCAGCCATCTGAAAGCCACAGCTCCAGTGTCAGACACCATGACCTTTGATAAGTGACAATGTGGCTTTGGGCAGCGCAATGGGACTTTCATAACTCCTGTGCTCTCAAAAGATGTTCATTAAGAAAAAAAACAAGCAGCTGAACCGTGGACAAGCTTCTCTGATGGTATCAGAGTGTTAGGGCCCAGGGGACACTGATGGCTCTAATGGCCCTGCCCATCTCCCCTCAGAGTTCTCCCCACCTGCTCACAGCCCAGGACCCCATCCCAGCCCCCCTGCTCCTGGCTGGGATGGTGGGACGGGCCCTGGCTGCCAGGCTCTGCTGCCATGGGGAACCACAACTGTTCCTGGCCCCCAGGGAGTCCCTGGCCCCCATGGTGCCCTGACAGAGAGGAGCCTCTTTAGTATCCTGGAAGCCAACTTCTTTCATAGTGAATGGGGCAATGGCATAGGTAATGAGTGATTGCATACCTTGGCCTCGTGTCAATGGAGACATACATGAACCAGAGTACCTAGACTGGATCAAAAATGATATGCTGAGATTGGTTTTAACTAACTCAATTCAAACTTGTAAATCACACATCATAAACTATAATGAGATTTCACTTTAAGTGAGGATGAGAGGAAAATCTCTGTCCAAAACACTTTGTATACAGTGCAGACTTGGCCATCAGACATGATGATGACATAATGTTGGTCTTTATGGAGTCAGCCTTTTGCAAAAAGCCAAATTGACTGGAGAAAAAAAATTTGAAAAGACATGTCTTCGATTTTTTTTTTTTTTGCCTTTTTTTTTTTTTTTTTTAAACAAAGGTGTTTTATAGTAAAAGAAACTATCTTGATTTAGCCGGCTTTTATTGTGCACAGAGGAATCTGCTGATACCATGTTTTGAATGTTTCAATAAAATGTGGTGGTTGTGGTCAGGATTGCTGACCATTTTTTGAGAGAAATCCAGTGAGGATGTTAGCTTATCTATTACTTTTGATAACCTACGACAAACTGATCAGGATATGTGAGAAACTGATGCTGAATTTCTGTGGATACGACCCTTCCATACAGTTAGAAACTTCTGGACATTAGGAAAGCTCTTCTCTGGGCAGGAATGTTGGATGGAAAAATTGCAATTATTATTTGATATGGAAAGAGAAGATGGGTCACGCTCATTTTTTCCACAGTGAATTGCATGGGCCCTGTGCATACGATGACAGAGAAGTAATTACTGCAAGTGAAAGTGGAAACAGGCTGACCAGTAGTATTTGGATGTAAAGGGACTAGTGTGATGCAGCAAATGCCCATATAACCTTCTGTTACAGTACCAAGAACTTTTCTACTGATTTATTTATTTACTCATATTTTGAGTAAGATTGATAACTGCATGTCTTATTGCCTGAAGGAGGCAGTTTGACTGAGGAGAAAGAGCAGCTGTATCACACAGAGAGATTGCTTTCCAACATCTACAGCTAATTTCATCTACATATGTATAACATATTGTAGCTGGAAGAGGGTAAGAGAAACCTCATGGATCTTTTAGGGTCTTGTATCCAGAGTAGCACTGACACAGTGCTGATCAGAATGGTTAGGAAGATAGGAAGACGGGCAAAGTAGCAATGCCATTATGTTTTATAGAGATTATATGATATAGTAACTTAAAAAAAAATATTTATAGCACAATTAAAAAGCCTCCAGGCTACACATGTACACAGACATGTGTAAAGAAGTCATTTGTTCCATAGAGAAATAGTCCTGGATCCTGAAGGCACAGGGAAAGAAGAAAAAGCACTTAAGATTGCATCTGGGATGCTGGTTTTTTCACCTGTTTGGAACTTGGAGCATTTACCCTGTTAGAAGAGGCTGGGAGAGCTGGACTTGTTCAACCTGGAGGAGAGACGGCTTCAGAAGGACCTAACAGCAGCTCCCAGTGCCTATAGAAATGTTATAGAGGAGACAAAGCTGAGCTCTTCACAGTGGTGCACAGAGGAGAAAGAAGAGATTTGTTGAATTGATATTGAATCAAAAGGGGAATGGGGGGGTGTCTGGATATAAGGGGAGGGAAAAGATACACCATGAGGACAGTCAGTCATTGGAAGAGGCTGCCTCATGAGGCTGAGAAACCTCATCTTTGAAGGTTTACAGAGGGCTAACAATGCCCTGCACAGCCTGGTCCGAATTCAGTCTTGACCCTGCTTTGAGCAGGAGGTTGGATGAGAGAAGTCCATGAGAGAAGTCCAACCTGAAGCCCCCTCCAGCCTAAACAAATCTATGATCTTCTTGGATAATAAAAGGCAATATGGCATGGCCTCTTTAGTATTACAAAACATGATATGCTATTTGCCAAATCTGCTATATTATTATCACGATTAGCTCATTTATGACTAAACTTTACTGTTCATTCTATATGTATAAGAAAGAATATACGATTTGCCTCTTGACTCTAGTCATCATATGACTAAAATCATATTTTCCCCATTGATCTTAAGCCAGAAAATTAGCTGACTCATTTTAAAATAAATTATTTACATAATCTTCCCATAGTTTCTATATGGAGAGGCATTTTTTACTGCAAATAGCTTTATAATGTTTGATTATTGTGTACCAATTATGTCTTTCCTGAATGAACGTTCTGCTTGTAATAAAATGAGTCAAGGGGATTATCTCCATGGACCAACAAAGGGCTTTGGTGTGCAGAGAGTGCAGGTCAGCTTAGTAGGGTGAGATGACAGAGTGGATTTCCTTTGAAGAGTACAAGCTGCAAAGGGTTTGTATTCTAGACCATGAAAATTCCAATTTGGTTCTTCAGCAGAGATGGAGAAGAAAACTTTCTGCCAAGGCAGCAATAGGATTTACTTCATGACAATGCCAGATATATTTATCTCAAAGAAGCAGCCACTTTTCCCAGAAATCTTTACTTCTGAACACTGCATTTTTTATTTTAAGATAACCTGGAGTTAGAAGGGAGAAAATTTTTCCTTGATTTTGTCATTTTCAAGTTTGAGTACACATTATTTGAGCCTTGATATTGTACCAAGATTATTATTTTTTTTACATATAACCTGCAGCAATATCAAGAAATATGAGAGAGACAGACATAAGGCTTCTGTAAATTTACCACTCCTAACATTTTATTTTTTCATGCTATGGTCTCCTCTTTAACCCTCATAGTGCTAATCTTGACCTCTCATCTTCTTTGCATATAACATCAAAGTATAGTTCAGGTTCCTCTTTGAGTGATACATGTAAAAGCATTTACCAGACCTTCAGGCATACATCAAGACTTTCAAATGGAGAAAATTCATGTAATTTCATTTTAGTGACTTTAAAAATAGAGTATTTTGCAAGCTTATTTAAACAATATTAGAGTTATGAGAGTTGGTGTTTGCTTCATTTAGCCTCCCTCTCTTTAATGTGCTAATATTGCTCCTCAGAACTCATTCACGATGCCTGCAGGATTTCCTGGGTGATTAAGGCCATAGGGACCTGCTGCTCCCACAGGTTTAGACCGGCTGTCAGACCGTGTGGACTCTGGATGGGAGGTGGCTCAGGACATCCTTGTCCTTGGGGCCACCCTAACAATTCCTGGCTAGCAAATCCTCTCTGCGGTTGTTACTCTGGAGTCATGTTGCTGGAGCGCAGCCTCATGCCAACTGCTCCCTCCTCCTGGGCATGTCGCTGGCACTGGGAGGAGGCTGCAGACAACCAGGTATTTTAGTATGGCCCTTCCCAGAGCTCTACACTGAGCCCTCTGGCAGGGGCCAGAGTCAGATTTCTGGCTCTCTGGCAGCAGTAGGAGAGATTGAAAAGTTCTGTGTGGTCTAGCAAGGGTGTCTTGTTTCTTGCATTTGATGGGGGTCTGTTTATTTATTTATTTATTTAAAAATTTTTGGTTAGTTTTGTGCATTCATAATATTCATCTTGCAGCAGTCTTGGTTATATCTTTTAATATCTTGCTTTGCATATATATCAGATACATGAGTGAACAGAGATATTAGACAGATTTTGTTACCGGGAATTTGCCAAGTATTTTGGAGTTACCCACGAGTTCCAAGAGTTGAAGAAAGAAGTATTTCACTACCTGTCCATCATGAGTTATTATTAGGTTTTTTTGCTTTTGTTTTGTTTTGTTTTGTTTTGTTTTGTTTTGTTTTTTTTCTCATTGTGACAAACACTGGCCCAGTACAGGACTTTAACTAGCTAGAAACAGTTTAACAGTTATTTAATAGGCTCAGGAGAAGTTAAAGATCAAACCAGAAAGACCTTGCGGTTCCATGCCAAAGTAATCGTACCATATGGACTTCTTATGCATAGGGCATTTCTTTTAGAACCTCATACAAATTCCATAAAAAAAGGAATATTATCCCTCTAAATGCAAGAAAAACATTTGAATGTATTGAAAACATGACAGGTTCCCTTTTATAAAGGGAAAGTTAGGAAAATATAGTTTTTAAGGTTTTGGTTTATATTTCATTAATAGTTTAATTAGTTCCTCTGATTTGGAGTTGTCAGAACCAGCATTAAACCAGCATAATGAAAGAAGGATGCTAACTGCAGTGACCTGGCCAAATTCCTGTTTGAATAATTACACATGCTTAAATAAAATATCCTTTTACATTTCAGTTAAACAAAAATGTTATTTATCCCCACTTTCCCAAACTGAGGAATACTGCTAAAAAAGCCTTTGCATTTCATGCAACAGTCAGCTGTCTTTCATGGGTGGGCAAAATGGATCTGGACTATTAACGGGTGACCACATATAGAAAGATTGATCCAGTGGAAATCAACGGCAAAATTTCCTTTTACTTTCCTAAAAGTGCAGGATTCCACTTACCATTTCTGTGTCTGGTTTTGCCATCAGCCTTACATGGGATCTTGTGTTAAGTTACTTCACTACTTCATACAAATCTTCCCCCTCCTCTGTACTCAGTCTCATAGTGCTTAAAAATTGACCACAACCTTAAGTACAAATAATAAGTACTGCATAAGACCTCTATTTTAATATAATTATTGTGAGCAAGGCGAGTAAAAGTCTGTTTCTTTTAAGGTTTTCCACTACAAGACTCCTTTTTTTCAGCTACTTACGTCAAATGGCCTGATCACACTTATATTTTCCATGTGGGGCAGGGACATCAGTCTGAGGTCTTTTGGAAATTTCATCACAGACAGCATGCATTTTTCTTCCTATCTGTAAAGAGGTGCCCAGATTTGGCCAAGTTATGTGTCTCTTGAAACCTCAGTTCTTACTTGCTCAGCAGTGACCTAGCAGAAATTGGCACTTAGGTTTCTGAAGATGCCATCTGCACTGGGCATCCTCTGTCCCAAGGCTACAGGGGACAAACATGACTTTCCTTGTAATTTCTCCTCCTGTTACCACGTACGGCTATGGCACAGCATCTAATAGAAAGGTCTAATATCCTCTGCTCCTGCTGTTCTTCCTTCTGCTGCCCTAGCAATGAAGAGATGGAGGCAACCTGAGGAGAATGGGAAGGATGCAAAATCGAGGAACACAGGATGAGGGAAAATCTGTTCAGAGTGATTTACTCAGCATCACAGAAGAATTCTGTGGCACGCTCAAGCATAAAATTTGCTTTTCCTAGAACAGTGTTATGGTTGCCAGACATGCCATGTAATATGGGATTTCCTGTATTACAGTCTCAAATACTGTGTCCTGTATTAAAACACAGGTTATTAATTTCTCTGTATATTCCAGAACTATGTAAAATCACCAGATTGTAAAATCTGGTAATCCTACCACAGACATTGATCTCTGTCTTCTCTGTGGGTTTTTTCCTGTTTTTTCTTCCTCACATTGTGTGGATAAACCCACCTCTAAGGGTCATAACAGAAGGTAACAGCACCCACACAACCACACATAGGATTTATGCCACTGCTAGAGCAAGACATGCACCTGACAGACCTTGGGATGGGTTGCAAGTGGACCTTCAGGAAAGCTGGTTATTGGGTAAGGCAAAGGAAGAGAATAAGGCTGAGCACAAACTGAAATATCAGTTTTAGTTCTGAATCTGAAAGTGGTGAAGGGTTGGGGGAAAAGACCTTCTAGTAGTAACCCCTGGCCCCAGTACATGGGGCAGGTGTGGCAAGGGGATCGCAGTGATGCCTCATGCTGGATAGTTGGTTGTGAGACCTTTAGGGTTTAGAATCACAGAATTATAGAATGTTTTGGGCTGGAAGGAACCTCTAGAGCCCATCTAGTCCAACCCCCCTGCAGTGAGCAGGGGCACCATTACCTAGATCACATTTCCAGGAAGCAGTCCCTCTGGATGGAGCAAGACTGTTCACAGGGATGCTGGAGAATAAACCTTTGTGTTCAAGCCCAGTTTCGCTGATCCTCGCCCTTTTTGTTCTACAGTTGCTATGTTGCGGTGGTTTTCAGGCTCCCTGTCCCACTCTGGACCCCAACTGAGAGCCTCCACTTTTGCTGATATTCAGTATTATTCAACATGTACTGTAAAGTGACAGTGAAAGCCATCATGCTGTGGCCGGTACCAGAACTGGTGGATATGAACTATCCTGAATACACCTATCTTGTGCTATGCTGGGCAGTTCACAGGCCCAAAACCTTGATTCGCAGGGGCTAGCAGGCTCTGTGGTGTGCCTAGCCAACCCACAGCAGGCCTCAGCAGACCATGTTGTACGTTGACAGCAGCTGCAGTGTCCTCAACTGCAAGCCCTCCTGACATCTTCTGCACGTGAAGTTGTGAGGCTGTTAGAGAGAGCTGGACCCCGTGCTGACTGTGCTGCCTGATGTTCTGGCTAACCTTCCCCCTTGCCTGTTCCTGTGGCAGCAATGCCTAAACACTGCAAAATTTTGTTTTAAACAGCTCAGTTGTCCTACTCCATAACCCTTCCTCTGTAGCATCATGTCTCCAGGCATGGTGGCTGGGGCTCCTGGAGATCATCTGTGCCGGCTGGATTTCCTCTCCCTACACCCCCACTGCATCATCCTCATGTGCATAATTCTGTGTTTGTAATTAGTATATGCTGTCTGAAGCCTAATTATACTATGTGTTCTGGTTTATCGAGCGCTGCTCATCTGTTGTGTGAAAAACAGTTTAGGAATCCCAGCCTGACTTCTGTGGGAGTCTTCCTCCTTTGAAGCGGGAAGATCAGAGTCATGGCTGGGTCAGCACAGCACCAGCGCTTCTGCCCCGCTCAGGGTGCCGGGTGTCAGCAGCGGTGCAAGTTGGGCTCCTGTTGTGCAAACACGGCTGGAGTGCTTCACATCCTGCTGTGCAGCCCCGAGACAGCGATAATCCTTGGCTGAGAGCTACGAGCAAGCTGTATCAGAGCTAGCTGTCTTCTTTCCTTCTTCCTTTCCTTTTCTTTTCTTCCATTTAAATTTTCTTGCTCTTAAACATTTTCTTTTAGTGGTGACACCAACTACCTTTTTCTTTAAAGAGAACAGGTGACATTCACCCATCACTCGAAAAAATACTTCATACATAGGCCATGAGCCAGTATTTTCAGCAGAAATCATGGTGTGTGCTACCACAAGCTATTTTAAATCTAATGAGAAATACAGGAAATCCTGTAATTAAATGAAGCTGACTTTGGCAACCATGACTGTCTCTCAGCATTGCATATACTAGTGCAGTGTTAAATATATATAAGCCTTCTCTTAAATAGGGCAACACAGATATTTATTCTACCTATTATTTTATAGAGAATTGAGAGTAAATAACATTACAAAAGCTTCACAATCCCCAGCCCTAATATCTATTCTTTTGAATGAAGGAATATATTAAGAAAAGTTGAACCTGTATAATACAATGTGATAAAATGCAGAAGAAATATTTTCAGCATATATTACAGGGATAAACTGACCCTAAGATATGTCAACATCTTAGTTTATATGATTCAGTGATTAAACATGTTATTGAGAGGTTGTTGGTTTTTTGGGTTTTTTTTGGGATGGGGAGTGGGTGGAGGGGGGAGAGGGGTGGAAGCAGATCTGATTGTTGCCCAGTAACTGCAATGATCAGAAGAAGATGCTCCCACTTGCCCACTCAGGAAAGCCTGCACTGGCATTAGGCAGTGTAATAAATGACAGCGTGACCAGTCATCAGGTTGCTGGTTCAAGAAAGTTGCCCTCTCTTTTGGGTAGAACCTCTTCTCAATATCACAAATGAAAAACATCCCCTACCCTCCCATCAGCAGGGCTTGGGCTCCCCAGAGCAAGGTACAGTGATAATAGATGGGATTTGCCAAACACAACGAGCCGCTGACTGAGAAGTGATCTAGTGATGATGTAAGCTAACTTCATGCCACTGAGAGATGTATTACAGCAACTATCCTAAGAACAGAAAACTGCAATGTGAAACTTAATCTTTTGGGTGTGTTAACAGTTCATAACTGTCTCTAGGGAGTAATAGGAACAGGAGTGAATGCCATCCCGTGTCTCCCATGTAGTCACTTGGCAGAAAACGAAGACACTGCTCCTGGTACCACAGCGCCTGCCAACAGCGGGATGGCGCAGAGACTGTACGCAGCACTTGGCAGAGGAGGCCCAGACACGCTCCACCCTGGACAGCTGACAGATTCAACACAGAAGTAGATGGATGGTGACATCAGATAAGTGTGACATTATGCTAACAGGTCGTGTTATAGTGCCACGCTTTGTTTACATGGCTTATGTGAACTCTTCTGTTTTCTAGAGGAAAGGACAAAGTTTAACATACTTTGTAGTGAAGCCTCTGCGCATGCACACAGAAAGCTGGATGTGTCTCATGCTGAGGATTTATAAAGCATGTGTAATATGTAAGATAAACCTATATATTGTGTATATGTATGTATACGCTTATATTTATATAAAATATATCTTAATACACATACATATGTACATGTTACAAGCAAGGCAGAATAAAGGGCAAATTGAGATGTTTCTGGTAAAAGCAGAGTTGTCTTTTAAGGCTCTTCAGTCTGGACACAACCTTGAGTTACCTGATTTTATATAAATCTATAAATTTGTTTACATGTGTGCACACTAATGTGTATGTATGGATAGATATATGTATAATTTCTATTTGTGAAGTCATATAAAAATGAGATATCATAATATAAAATTGTAGCATACAGGTGTCTGTCCATTTTTATAGGTTTCCAATGGTGAAACACATAATCTGAATAAATATTTCTTCTTCTCTAATAAGAAATACATTATACGGACTATTGAGCACTTCAAAATGGCCCTGAATCTCAGTCTCAAATTAGAGAATTCAGTGATAATTTTTACTTGCATATGTGGAAAAAATAGAGGTGGAGATAGTGGTCCATGAATGTGCTTGTAAGCATCATATTTATGTA